>JAESUZ010003127.1:0-15012 GCA_017311185.1 Proteles cristata cristata | reverse complement strand
GTTCCCCTCGGGTCTCGCTAAGTTAGTAATGAGGAACACACTCACGGCACTCTTAGCTCTGTTCGATACACTGCACACCGAGAATGAACACTGTGCTGAATCCCTCATTCAACTACCGTCACCGTTCCCTAGGTAGATTGCGAGCGAAAGCAGATGCGGAGACCAACCAAGGAGGAGCCGGGTGCTGGAGTCTTGGGAACCAACACTGCGGAATGCAGCACTCGGCCCCCATACCGTTTCACTGGGGGCGTCATGGGTCTAAACCTACGCAGGGAAGCATAAACGAAGTGTGCTCACCTAAACGCTGGGAAAGAACACTGTGGGGAAGGCATCATTGCCCTACCATCCTCATTTTCCTGGAAGCTGTGATTCCGAACAGTTGCTGATCCAGTGCAGTGAAGGGCAGGGTGCTTGACTCTGGGAAGACAAACCAGGGGGAAAGCAACACTCCGTTAACCCTATAGTCTCGCAGAGTTAGTAATGATGAACACACACGCACGGCAGTCTTAGCTCTGTGCGATACACTGCACACCGAGAAAGAACACTCTGCTGAAGCCCTCATTCAACTACCGTCATCGTTCCCTAGGTAGACTGCGAAAGTGAAAGCAGATGCGGAGACTGGGAACTACGAGGAGCCTATGTAAACTATGCAGGGAAGCATAAGCTCAACGCCTTACTAAAAGCTGGAAAGAACACTGTGTGGCAGTCATCATTCTTCTCCTATCCTGACTTTCCTGGAAGCGATGCTTCCGAACAGGTGCTGATCCAGTGCAGAAGGGCAGGGTGCTCGACTCAGGGAAAACACACCCGGAGGCTTGCACCGCTACGTTCCCCTCGGGTCTCGCTAAGTTAGAAATGATGAACACACTCACAGCAGTCTTAGCTCTGTTCGATACACTGCACACCGAGAAAGAACACTCTGCTGAAGCCCTCATTCAACTACCGGCACCGTTCCCTAGGTAGATCGAGCGTAAGCAGATGCGGAGAACAATCAAGGAGGAGCCGGTTGCTGGAGTCTTGGGAACCAACACTGCGGAATGCAGCACTCGGCCCCCATACCGTTTCACAGGGGGCGTCATGGGTCAAAACCTACGCAGGGAAGCATAAACGAAGTGTGCTCACCTAAACGCTGGGAAAGAACACTGTGGGGAAGGCATCATTCCCCTACCATCCTCATTTTTCTGGAAGCTGTGATTCCGAACAGTTGCAGATCCAGTGCAGTGAAGGGCAGGGTGCTTGACTCTGGGAAGACAAACCATGGGGAAAGCAACACTCCGTTAACCCTATGGTCTCGCAGAGTTAGTAATGATGAACACACACGCACGGCAGTCTTAGCTCTGTGCGATACACTGCACACCGAGAAAGAACACTCTGCTGAAGCCCTCATTCAACTACCGTCACTGTTCCCTAGGTAGATCGCGAGCGAAAGCAGATGCGGAGACCAATCAAGGAGGAGCCGGGTGCTGGAGTCTTGGGAACCAACACTACGGAATGCAGTACTCAGCTCCCATACCGTTTTGCTGTGGGCGTCATGGGTCAAAACCTATAAGGGAAGTATAAGCTAAGTGCGTTCACCTAAACCCTGGGAGCGAACACTGTGTGGAAGGCATTTTTCCTATACTATCCTGACTTTCCTGGAAGCTGTGATTCCGAATAGTTCCTGATGCAGTGCAGTGAAGGGCAGGTTGCTTGACTCTGGGAAGACAAACCAGGGGGAAAGCAACACTCCGTTAACCCTATGGTCTCGCAGAGTTAGTAATGATGAACACACACGTACGGCAGTCTTAGCTCTGTGGATACACTGCACACCGAGAAAGAACACTCTGCTGAAGCCCTCATTCAACTACCGTCATCGTTCCCTAGGTAGATCGCGAGTGAAAGCAGATGCGGAGACCAACCACGGAGGAGCCTATGTAAAACTATGCAGGGAAGCATAAGCTCAACGCCTCTTACTAAAAGCTGGGAAAGAACACGGTGTGGCAGTCATCATTCCTCTCCTATCCTGACTTTCCTGGAAGCGGTGCTTCCGAACAGGTGTTGATCCAGTGCAGTGAAGGGCAGGGTGCTCGACTCAGGGAAAACACACCAGGAGGCTTGCACCGCTACGTTCCCCTCGGGTCTCGCTAAGTTAGTAATGATGAACACACTCACGGCAGTCTTAGCTCTGTTCGATACACTGCACACCGAGAAAGAACACTCTGCTGAAGCCCTCATTCAACTACCGGCACCGTTCCCTAGGTAGATCGGGAGCGAAAGCAGATGCGGAGACCAACCAAGGAGGAGCCGGGTGCTGGAGTCTTGGGAACCAACACTGCGGAATGCAGCACTCGGCCCCCATACCGTTTCACAGGGGGCGTCATGGGTCAAAACCTACGCAGGGAAGCAGAAACGAAGTGTGCTCACCTAAACGCTGGGAAAGAACACTGTGGGGAAGGCATCATTCCCCTACCATCCTCATTTTTCTGGAAGCTGTGATTCCGAAGTGTTGCTGATCCAGTGCAGTGAAGGGCAGGGTGCTTGACTCTGGGAAGACAAACCAGGGGGAAAGCAACACTCCGTTAACCCTATGGTCTCGCAGAGTTAGTAATGATGAACACACACGCACGGCAGTCTTAGCTCTGAGCGATACACTGCACACCGAGAAAGAACACTCTGCTGAAGCCCTCATTCAACTACCGTCATCGTTCCCTAGGTAGATCGCGAGCGAAAGCAGATGCGGAGACCAATCAAGGAGGAGCCGGGTGCTGGAGTCTTGGGAACCAACACTGCGGAATACAGTCCTCAGCTCCCATACCGTTTTGCTGTGGGCGTCATGGGTCAAAACCTATACAGGGAAGCATAAGCTAAGTGCGTTCACCTAAACCCTGGGAGCGAACACTGTGTGGAAGGCATCATTCCTCTACTATCCTGACTTTCCTGGAAGCTGTGATTCCGAATAGTTCCTGATGCAGTGCAGTGAAGGGCAGGGTGCTTGACTCTGGGAAGACAAACCAGGGGGAAAGCAACACTCCGTTAACCCTATGGTCTCGCAGAGTTAGTAATGATGAACACACACGCACGGCAGTCTTAGCTCTGTGCGATACACTGCACACCGAGAAAGAACACTCTGCTGAAGCCCTCATTCAACTACCGTCATCGTTCCCTAGGTAGATCGCGAGTGAAAGCAGATGCGGAGACCAACCACGGAGGAGCCTATGTAAAACTATGCAGGGAAGCATAAGCTCAACGCCTCTTACTAAAAGCTGGGAAAGAACACTGTGTGGCAGTCATCATTCCTCTCCTATCCTGACTTTCCTGGAAGCGGTGCTTCCGAACAGGTGCTGATCCAGTGCAGTGAAGGGCAGGGTGCTCGACTCAGGGAAAACACACCAGGAGGCTTGCACCGCTACGTTCCCCTCGGGTCTCGCTAAGTTAGTAATGATGAACACACTCACGGCAGTCTTAGCTCTGTTCGATACACTGCACACCGAGAAAGAACACTCTGCTGAAGCCCTCATTCAACTACCGGCACCGTTCCCTAGGTAGATCGCGAGCGAAAGCAGATGCGGAGACCAACCAAGGAGGAGCCGGGTGCTGGAGTCTTGGGAACCAACACTGCGGAATGCAGCACTCGGCCCCCATACCGTTTCACAGGGGGCGTCATGGGTCAAAACCTACGCAGGGAAGCATAAACGAAGTGTGCTCACCTAAACGCTGGGAAAGAACACTGTGGGGAAGGCATCATTCCCCTACCATCCTCATTTTTCTGGAAGCTGTGATTCCGAACAGTTGCTGATCCAGTGCAGTGAAGGGCAGGGTGCTTGACTCTGGGAAGACAAACCAGGGGGAAAGCAACACTCCGTTAACCCTATGGTCTCGCAGAGTTAGTAATGATGAACACACACGCACGGCAGTCTTAGCTCTGTGCGATACACTGCACACCGAGAAAGAACACTCTGCTGAAGCCCTCATTCAACTACCGTCATCGTTCCCTAGGTAGATCACGAGTGAAAGCAGATGCGGAGACCAACCACGGAGGAGCCTATGTAAAACTATGCAGGGAAGCATAAGCTCAACGCCTCTTACTAAAAGCTGGGAAAGAACACGGTGTGGCAGTCATCATTCCTCTCCTATCCTGACTTTCCTGGAAGCGGTGCTTCCGAACAGGTGCTGATCCAGAGCAGTGAAGGGCAGGGTGCTCGACTCAGGGAAAACACACCAGGAGGCTTGCACCGCTACGTTCCCCTCGGGTCTCGCTAAGTTAGTGATGATGAACACACTCACGGCAGTCTTAGCTCTGTTCGATACACTGCACACCGAGAAAGAACACTCTGCTGAAGCCCTCATTCAACTACCGTCACCGTTCCCTAGGTAGATCGCGAGCGAAAGCAGATGCGGAGACCAATCAACGAGGAGCCGGGTACTGGAGTCTTGGAACCAACACTGCGGAATGCAGTCCTCAGCTCCCATACCGTTTTGCTGTGGGCGTCATGGGTCAAAACCTATACAGGGAAGCATAAGCTCAGTGCGTTCACCTAAACCCTGGGAGCGAACACTGTGTGGAAGGCATCATTCCTCTACTATCCTGACTTTCCTGGAAGCTGTGATTCCGAATAGTTCCTGATGCAGTGCAGTGAAGGGCCGGGTGCTTGACTCTGGGAAGGCAAACCAGGGGGAAAGCAACACTCCGTTAACCCTATGGTCTCGCAGAGTTAGTAATGATGAACACACACGCACGGCAGTCTTAGCTCTGAGCGATACACTGCACACCGAGAAAGAACACTCTGCTGAAGCCCTCATTCAACTACCGTCATCGTTCCCTAGGTAGATCGCGACTGAAAGCAGATGCGGAGACCAACCACGGAGGAGCCTATGTAAAACTATGCAGGGAAGCATAAGCTCAACGCCTCTTACTAAAAGCTGGGAAAGAACACTGTGTGGCAGTCATCATTCTTCTCCTATCCTGACTTTCCTGGAAGCGATGCTTCCCAACAGGTGCTGATCCAGTGCAGTGAAGAGCAGGGTGCTCGACTCAGGGAAAACACACCAGGAGGCTTGCACCGCTACGTTCCCCTCGGGTCTCGCTAAGTTAGTAATGATGAACACACTCACAGCAGTCTTAGCTCTGTTCGATACACTGCACACTGAGAATGAACACTGTGCTGAATCCCTCATTCAACTACCGGCACCGTTCCCTAGGTAGATCGCGAGCGAAAGCAGATGCGGAGACCAACCAAGGAGGAGCCGGGTGCTGGAGTCTTGGGAACCAACACTGCGGAATGTGAGCACTGGCCCCCATACCGCTTCACTGGGGCGTCATGGGGTCAAAACCTACGAGGGTGCTATTAAACGAAGTGTGCTCTGTTCTAAATGCTGGGAAAGAACACTGTGGGAAGGCACTCATTCCCACTATCCTCATTTTTCTGGAAGCTGGATTCAACAGTTGCTGATCCAGTGCAGTGAAGGGCAGGGTGCTTGACTCTGGGAAGACAAACCAGGGGGAAAGCAACACTCCGTTAACCCTATGGTCTCGCAGAGTTAGTAATGATGAACACACACACGCACGGCAGTCTTAGCTCTGTGCGATACACTGCACACCGAGAAAGAACACTCTGCTGAAGCCCTCATTCAACTACCGTCATCGTTCCCTAGGTAGATCGCGAGCGAAAGCAGATGCGGAGACCAAGCAAGGAGGAGCCGGGTCCTGGAGTCTTGGGAACCAACACTAAGGAATGCAGTCCTCAGCTCCCATACCGTTTTGCTGTGGGCGTCATGGGTCAAAACCTATACAGGGAAGCATAAGCTAAGTGCGTTCACCTAAACCCTGGGAGCGAACACTGTGTGGAAGGCATCATTCCTCTACTATCCTGACTTTCCTGGAAGCTGTGATTCCGAATAGTTCCTGATGCAGTGCAGTGAAGGGCAGGTTGCTTGACTCTGGGAAAACAAACCAGGCGGAATGCAACTCTCCAATAACCCTATCTTTTCGCTAAGTTAGTAATGATGAACACACACGCACGGCAGTCTTAGCTCTGTGCGATACACTGCACACCGAGAAAGAACACTCTGCTGAAGCCCTCATTCAACTACCGTCATCGTTCCCTAGGTAGATCGCGAGTGAAAGCAGATGCGGAGACCAACCACGGAGGAGCCTATGTAAAACTATGCAGGGAAGCATAAGCTCAACGCCTCTTACTAAAAGCTGGGAAAGAACACTGTGTGGCAGTCATCATTCCTCTCCTATCCTGACTTTCCTGGAAGCGGTGCTTCCGAACAGGTGCTGATCCAGTGCAGTGAAGGGCAGGGTGCTCGACTCAGGGAAAACACACCAGGAGGCTTGCACCACTACGTTCCCCTCGGGTCTCGCTAAGTTAGTAATGATGAACACACTCACAGCAGTCTTAGCTCTGTTCGATACACTGCACACCGAGAAAGAACACTCTGCTGAAGCCCTCATTCAACTACCGTCACCGTTCCCTAGGTAGATCGCGAGCGAAAGCAGATGCGGAGACCAACCAAGGAGGAGCCGGGTGCTGGAGTCTTGGGAACCAACACTGCGGAAGGCAGCACTCGGCCCCCATACCGTTTCACTGGGGGCGTCATGGGTCAAAACCTACGCAGGGAAGCAGGAACAATGTGTGCTCACCTAAACGCTGGGAAAGAACACTGTGGGGAAGGCATCATTTCCCTACCATCCTCATTTTCCTGGAAGCTGTGATTCCGAACAGTTGCTGATCCAGTGCAGTGAAGGGCAGTGTGCTTGACTCTGGGAAGACAAACCAGGGGGAAAGCAACACTCCGTTAACCCTATGGTCTCGCAGAGTTAGTAATGATGAAGACACACGCACGGCAGTCTTAGCTCTGTGCGATACACTGCACACCGAGAAAGAACACTCTGCTGAAGCCCTCATTCAACTACCGTCATCGTTCCCTAGGTAGATCGCGAGCGAAAGCAGATGCGGAGACCAATCAAGGAGGAGCCGGGTGCTGGAGTCTTGGGAACCAACACTGCGGAATACAGTCCTCAGCTCCCATACCGTTTTGCTGTGGGCGTCATGGGTCAAAACCTATAAGGGAAGCATAAGCTAAGTGCGTTCACCTAAACCCTGGGAGCGAACACTGTGTGGAAGGCATCAGTCCTCTACTATCCTGACTTTCCTGGAAGCTGTGATTCCGAATAGTTCCTGATGCAGTGCAGTGAAGGGCCGGGTGCTTGACTCTGGGAAGACAAACCAGGGGGAAAGCAACACTCCGTTAACCCTATGGTCTCGCAGAGTTAGTAATGATGAACACACACGCACGGCAGTCTTAGCTCTGTGCGATACACTGCACACCGAGAAAGAACACTCTGCTGAATCCCTCATTCAACTACCGTCACCGTTCCCTAGGTAGATTGCGAGCGAAAGCAGATGCGGAGACCAACCAAGGAGGAGCCGGGTGCTGGAGTCTTGGGAACCAACACTGCGGAATGCAGCACTCGGCCCCCATACCGTTTCACTGGGGGCGTCATGGGTCTAAACCTACGCAGGGAAGCAGGAACAAAGTGTGCTCACCTAAACGCTGGGAAAGAACACTGTGGGGAAGGCATCATTCCCCTACCATCCTCATTTTCCTGGAAGCTGTGATTCCGAACAGTTGCTGATCCAGTGCAGTGAAGGTCAGGGTGCTTGACTCTGGGAAGACAAACCAGGGGGAAAGCAACACTCCGTTAACCCTATGGTCTCGCAGAGTTAGTAATGATGAACACACACGCACGGCAGTCTTAGCTCTGTGCGATACACTGCACACCGAGAAAGAACACTCTGCTGAAGCCCTCATTCAACTACCGTCATCGTTCCCTAGGTAGATCACGAGTGAAAGCAGATGCGGAGACCAACCACGGAGGAGCCTATGTAAAACTATGCAGGGAAGCATAAGCTCAACGCCTCTTACTAAAAGCTGGGAAAGAACACTGTGTGGCAGTCATCATTCTTCTCCTATCCTGACTTTCCTGGAAGCGATGCTTCTGAACAGGTGCTGATCCAGTGCAGTGAAGAGCAGGGTGCTCGACTCAGGGAAAACACACCAGGAGGCTTGCATCGCTACGTTCCCCTCGGGTCTCGCTAAGTTAGAAATGATGAACACACTCACAGCAGTCTTAGCTCTGTTCGATACACTGCACACCGAGAAAGAACACTCTGCTGAAGCCCTCATTCAACTACCGGCACCGTTCCCTAGGTAGATCGAGCGTAAGCAGATGCGGAGAACAATCAAGGAGGAGCCGGGTGCTGGAGTCTTGGGAACCAACACTGCGGAATGCAGCACTCGGCCCCCATACCGTTTCACAGGGGGCGTCATGGGTCAAAACCTACGCAGGGAAGCATAAACGAAGTGTGCTCACCTAAACGCTGGGAAAGAACACTGTGGGGAAGGCATCATTCCCCTACCATCCTCATTTTTCTGGAAGCTGTGATTCCGAACAGTTGCTGATCCAGTGCAGTGAAGGGCAGGGTGCTTGACTCTGGGAAGACAAACCAGGGGGAAAGCAACACTCCGTTAACCCTATGGTCTCGCAGAGTTAGTAATGATGAACACACACGCACGGCAGTCTTAGCTCTGTGCGATACACTGCACACCGAGAAAGAACACTCTGCTGAAGCCCTCATTCAACTACCGTCATCGTTCCCTAGGTAGATCGCGAGCGAAAGCAGATGCGGAGACCAACAAGGAGGAGCCGGGTGCTGGAGTCTTGGGAACCAACACTACGGAATGCAGTACTCAGCTCCCATACCGTTTTGCTGTGGGCGTCATGGGTCAAAACCTATAAGGGAAGCATAAGCTAAGTGCGTTCACCTAAACCCTGGGAGCGAACACTGTGTGGAAGGCATCATTCCTCTACTATCCTGACTTTCCTGGAAGCTGTGATTCCGAATAGTTCCTTATGCAGTGCAGTGAAGGGCAGGTTGCTTGACTCTGGGAAGACAAACCAGGGGGAAAGCAACACTCCGTTAACCCTATGGTCTCGCAGAGTTAGTAATGATGAACACACACGCACGGCAGTCTTAGCTCTGTGCGATACACTGCACCCCGAGAAAGAACACTCTGCTGAAGCCCTCATTCAACTACCGTCATCGTTCCCTAGGTAGATCATGAGTGAAAGCAGATGCGGAGACCAACCACGGAGGAGCCTATGTAAAACTATGCAGGGAAGCATAAGCTCAACGCCTCTTACTAAAAGCTGGGAAAGAACACTGTGTGGCAGTCATCATTCTCCTCCTATCCTGACTTTCCTGGAAGCGGTGCTTCCGAACAGGTGCTGATCCAGTGCAGTGAAGGGCAGGGTGCTCGACTCAGGGAAAACACACCAGGAGGCTTGCACCGCTACGTTCCCCGCGGGTCTCGCTAAGTTAGTAATGATGAACACACTCACACGGCAGTCTTAGCTCTGTTCGATACACCGCACACCGAGAAAGAACACTCTGCTGAAGCCCTCATTCAACTACCGGCACCGTTCCCTAGGTAGATCGAGCGAAAGCAGATGCGGAGAACAATCAAGGAGGAGCCGTGTGCTGGAGTCTTGGGAACCAACACTGCAGAATGCAGCCCTCGGCCCCCATACCGTTTCACAGGGGGCGTCATGGGTCAAAACCTACGCAGGGAAGCATAAACGAAGTGTGCTCACCTAAACGCTGGGAAAGAACACTGTGGGGAAGGCATCATTCCCCTAGCATCCTCATTTTTCTGGAAGCTGTGATTCCGAGCAGTTGCTGATCCAGTGCAGTGAAGGGCAGGGTGCTTGACTCTGGGAAGACAAACCAGGGAAAGCAACACTCCGTTAACCCTATGGTCTCGCTAAGTTAGTAATGATGAACACACTCACGGCAGTCTTAGCTCTGTTCGATACACTGCACACCGAGAAAGAACACTCTGCTGAAGCCCTCATTCAACTACCGGCACCGTTCCCTAGGTAGATCGAGCGAAAGCAGATGCGGAGAACAATCAAGGAGGAGCCGGGTGCTGGAGTCTTGGGAACCAACACTGCGGAATGCAGCACTCGGCCCCCATACCGTTTCACAGGGGCGTCATGGGTCAAAACCTACGCAGGGAAGCATAAACGAAGTGTGCTCACCTAAACGCTGGGAAAGAACACTGTGGGGAAGGGATCATTCCCCTACCATCCTCATTTTTATGGAAGCTGTGATTCCGAAGAGTTGCTGATCCAGTGCAGTGAAGGGCAGGGTGCTTGACTCTGGGAAGACAAACCAGGGGGAAAGCAACACTCCGTTAACCCCATGGTCTCGCAGAGTTAGTAATGATGAACACACACGCACGGCAGTCTTAGCTCTGTGCGATACACTGCACACCGAGAAAGAACACTCTGCTGAAGCCCTCATTCAACTACCGTCTTCGTTCCCTAGGTAGATCGCGAGTGAAAGCAGATGCGGAGACCAACCACGGAGGAGCCTATGTAAAACTATGCAGGGAAGCATAAGCTCAACGCCTCTTACTAAAACCTGGGAAAGAACACTGTGTGGCAGTCATCATTCCTCTCCTATCCTGACTTTCCTGGAAGCGGTGCTTCCGAACAGGTGCTGATCCAGTGCAGTGAAGGGCAGGGTGCTCGACTCAGGGAAAACACACCAGGAGGCTTGCACCGCTACGTTCCCCTCGGGTCTCGCTAAGTTAGTAATGAGGAACACACCACGGCAGTCTTAGCTCTGTTCGATACACTGCACACCGAGAAAGAACACTCTGCTGAAGCCCTCATTCAACTACCGTCACCGTTCCCTAGGTAGATCGCGAGCGAAAGCAGATGCGGAGACCAACCAAGGAGGAGCCGGGTGCTGGAGTCTTGGGAACCAACACTGCGGAATGCAGCACTCGGCCCCCATACCGTTTCACTGGGGGCGTCATGGGTCAAAACCTACGCAGGGAAGCATGAACAAAGTGTGCTCACCTAAACGCTGGGAAAGAACACTGTGTGGAAGGCATCATTCCTCTACTATCCTGACTTTCCTGGAAGCTGTGATTCCGAATAGTTCCTGTTGCAGTGCAGTGAAGGGCAGGTTTCTTGACTCTGGGAAGACAAACCAGGGGGAAAGCAACACTCCGTTAACCCTATGGTCTCGCAGAGTTAGTAATGATGAACACACACGTACGGCAGTCTTAGCTCTGTGCGATACACTGCACACCGAGAAAGAACACTCTGCTGAAGCCCTCATTCAACTACCGTCATCGTTCCCTAGGTAGATCGCGAGTGAAAGCAGATGCGGAGACCAACCACGGAGGAGCCTATGTAAAACTATGCAGGGAAGCATAAGCTCAACGCCTCTTACTAAAAGCTTGGAAAGAACACTGTGTGGCAGTCATCATTCCTCTCCTATCCTGACTTTCCTGGAAGCGGTGCTTCCGAACAGGTGCTGATCCAGTGCAGTGAAGGGCAGGGTGCTCGACTCAGGGAAAACACACCAGGAGGCTTGCACCGCTACGTTCCCCTCGGGTCTCGCTAAGTTAGTAATGATGAACACACTCACAGCAGTCTTAGCTCTGTTCGATATACTGCACACCGAGAAAGAACACTCTGCTGAAGCCCTCATTCAACTACCGTCACCGTTCCCTAGGTAGATCGCGAGCGAAAGCAGATGCGGAGACCAACCAAGGAGGAGCCGGGTGCTGGAGTCTTGGGAACCAACACTGCGGAATGCAGCTCTCGTCCCCCATACCGTTTCACTGGGGGCGTCATGGGTCAAAACCTACGCAGGGAAGCAGGAACAAAGTGTGCTCACCTAAACGCTGGGAAAGAACACTGTGGGGAAGGCATCAATCCCCTACCATCCTCATTTTCCTGGAAGCTGTGATTCCGAACAGTTGCTGATCCAGTGCAGTGAAGGGCAGGGTGCTTGACTCTGGGAAGACAAACCAGGGGGAAAGCAACACTCCGTTAACCCTATGGTCTCGCAGAGTTAGTAATGATGAACACACACGCACAGCAGTCTTAGCTCTGTGCGATACACTGCACACCGAGAAAGAACACTCTGCTGAAGCCCTCATTCAACTACCGTCATCGTTCCCTAGGTAGATCGCGAGTGAAGCAGATGCGGAGACCAACCACGGAGGAGCCTATGTAAAACTATGCAGGGAAGCATAAGCTCAACGCCTCTTACTAAAACCTGGGAAAGAACACTGTGTGGCAGTCATCATTCTTCTCCTATCCTGACTTTCCTGGAAGCGATGCTTCCGAACAGGTGCTGATCCAGTGCAGTGAAGAGCAGGGTGCTCGACTCAGGGAAAACACACCAGGAGGCTTGCACCATCACAGTTCCCCTCGGGTCTCGCTAGAGATTAGAAATGATAAGAACACACTCCCAGCAGTCTTAAGCTCTGTTCCAAACCACTGCACACCAGAAAGAACACTCTGCACCAAGCCCTCATTCAGCTACCGGCACCGTTCCCTAGGTAGATCGAGCGTAAGCGAATGCGGAGAACAATCAAGAGGAGCCGGGTGCTGGAGTCTTGGGAACCAACACTGCGGAATGCAGCACTCGGCCCCCACTCTACGTTTCACAGGGGCGTCATGGGTCAAAACCTACGCGGGGAAGCATAAACGAAATTGTGCTCACCTAAACGCTGGGAAAGAACACTGTGGGAAAGGCATCATTCCCCTACCATCCTCATTTTTCTGGAAGCTGTGATTCCGAACAGTTGCAGATCCAGTGCAGTGAAGGGCAGGGTGCTTGACTCTGGGAAGACAAACCAGGGGGAAAGCAACACTCCGTTAACCCTATGGTCTCGCAGAGTTAGTAATGATGAACACACACGCACGGCAGTCTCAGCTCTGTGCGATACACTGCACACCGAGAAAGAACACTCTGCTGAAGCCCTCATTCAACTACCGTCATCGTTCCCTAGGTAGATCGCGAGTGAAAGCAGATGCGGAGAACAAGCAAGGAGGACCCGGGTGCTGGAGTCTTGGGAACCAACACTGCGGAATGCAGTACTCAGCTCCCATACCGTTTTGCTGTGGGCGTCATGGGTCAAAACCTATACAGGGAAGCATAAGCTTAGTGCGTTCACCTAAACCCTGGGAGCGAACACTGTGTGGAAGGCATCATTCCTCTACTATCCTGACTTTCCTGGAAGCTGTGATTCCGAATAGTTCCTGATGCAGTGCAGTGAAGGGCAGGTTGCTTGACTCTGGGAAGACAAACCAGGGTGAAAGCAACACTCCGTTTACCCTATGGTCTCGCAGAGTTAGTAATGATGAACACACACGTACGGCAGTCTTAGCTCTGTGCGATACACTGCACACCGAGAAAGAACACTCTGCTGAAGCCCTCATTCAACTACCGTCATCGTTCCCTAGGTAGATCGAGTGAAAGCAGATACGGAGACCAACCACGGAGGAGCTGCTGAGTCTCAACACTGCGGAATGCAGTCCTCAGCTCCCATACCGTTGTGCTGTGGGCGTCATGGGTCAAAACCTATACAGGGAAGCATAAGCTAAGTGCGTTCACCTAAACCCTGGGAGTGAACACTGTGTGGAAGGCATCATTCCTCTACTATCCTGACTTTCCTGGAAGCTGTGATTCCGAATAGTTCCTGATGCAGTGCAGTGAAGGGCAGGTTGCTTGACTCTGGGAAGACAAACCAGGGTGAAAGCAACACTCCGTTTACCCTATGGTCTCGCAGAGTTAGTAATGATGAACACACACGTACGGCAGTCTTAGCTCTGTGCGATACACTGCACACCGAGAAAGAACACTCTGCTGAAGCCCTCATTCAACTACCGTCATCGTTCCCTAGGTAGATCGCGAGCGAAAGCAGATGCGGAGACCAACCACGGAGGAGCCTATGTAAAACTATGCAGGGACGCATAAGCTCAACGCCTCTTACTAAAAGCTGGGAAAGAACACTGTGTGGCAGTCATCATTCTCCTCCTATCCTGACTTTCCTGGAAGCGGTGCTTCCGAACAGGTGCTGATCCAGTGCAGTGAAGGGCAGGGTGCTCGACTCAGGGAAAACACACCAGGAGGCTTGCACCGCTACGTTCCCCTCGGGTCTCACTAAGTTAGTAATGATGAACACACTCACGGTAGTCTTAGCTCTGTTCGATACACTGCACACCGAGAAAGAACACTCTGCTGAAGCCCTCATTCAACTACCGTCAACGTTCCCTAGGTAGATCGCGAGCGAAAGCAGATGCGGAGACCAACCAAGGAGGAGCCGGGTGCTGAGTCTTGGGAACCAACACTGCGGAATGCAGCACTCGGCCCCCATACCGTTTCACTGGGGGCGTCATGGGTCAAAACCTACGCAGGGAAGCATGAACAAAGTGTGCTCACCTAAACGCTGGGAAAAGAACACTGTGGGGAAGGCATCATTCCCCTACCATCCTCATTTTCCTGGAAGCTGTGATTTCGAACAGTTGCTGATCCAGTGCAGTGAAGGGCAGGGTGCTTGACTCTGGGAAGACAAACCAGGGGGAAAGCAACACTCCGTTAACCCTATGGTCTCGCAGAGTTAGTAATGATGAACACACACGCACGGCAGTCTTAGCTCTGTGCGATACACTGCACACCGAGAAAGAACACTCTGCTGAAACCCTCATTCAACTACCGTCATCGTTCCCTAGGTAGATCGCGAGTGAAAGCAGATGCGGAGACCAACCACGGAGGAGCCTATGTAAAACTATGCAGGGAAGCATAAGCTCAACGCCTCTTACTAAGAGCTGGGAAAGAACACTGTGTGGCAGTCATCATTCCTCTCCTATCCTGACTTTCCTGGAAGCGGTGCTTCCGAACAGGTGCTGATCCAGTGCAGTGAAGGGCAGGGTGCTCGACTCAGGGAAAACACACCAGGAGGCTTGCACCGCTACGTTCCCCTCGGGTCTCGCTAAGTTAGTAATGAGGAACACACCCACGGCACTCTTAGCTCTGTTCGATACACTGCACACCGAGAATGAACACTGTGCTGAATCCCTCATTCAACTACCGTCACCGTTCCCTAGGTAGATTGCGAGCGAAAGCAGATGCGGAGACCAACCAAGGAGGAGCC
>JAESUZ010003126.1:0-103169 GCA_017311185.1 Proteles cristata cristata | reverse complement strand
CATCCCTAGCCAAAATCTTGTTCTTTTTGGAACTTGGAGTTTTGGTCTAGAAACTCAAAATGTACTATTTATTTTTATAATATAATTATATTATAAATATACAATATATATATAATATAAAATACATATAGTATTCTCCATTCTCCAATAATACAAATTCCTTCTCATATTCTTTCCTTTTTAAAACCCCAGTGTGATGTGGAAGAAATGATTCAATCATTACCTGTCATGTGGCAAAGTGGTCCTAGACATAGGCCACCATAGTTAGAGAAAGATCTACCATAGGATGTAGTAAGGTGAAAGGCACAAATGCAGAAATAGCAGAGCACACACTCGCTCAAGCAGTTCTTTTGCTAAAGAGTTGTTGGCCCAAGCTGGGCACAGCCGGACAGGATGCATTGTGGCCAGTGATCCAGTGGAGATGACCTTGCCTCTGTAGTATAGTTCCATATTTATAGGAACTATATATTTATTCTTAAAGGGACTGCATATTGAGAAAGAATTGCTATTTAGAACATGACTGGCAAAAATTTTTCTACGAATGGCTAAAGAGTAAATATTTTTATTTACTGGTGGTAAATAAAAATAAATAATAAATATTTTTATTTACTGGTGGTAAATAAAAAATGGTGGTGGGCCACCATTTTTGTCACAAGTAGTCAACTCTGCACTTGTAATGTGAAAGCAGCCATATGCAGAATGTGCATCAATGAGAACGGCTGTATAGTAATGCAACTTTATATAGAAAGCAAGTGGTGGGCCAGAGTTGACTCATGGGGCCAGTTTGCCAACCCTCTGTCTAGATAGCAACGTAAGAGCGAGCACTTCCTCTTCAAAAGTGGTCTTGATAGAAAGGGAGAGTTTTTGGAATGCAACACCTGCCGTGCCAGCCTGTTCTATCGATATGACTCAGACCTGCTGAGTCAGCTGTCTGCTAAGCTACCCAAAGGGACATGGGATGAACCCTCAGCACTGGACCCTGTGAGCACTACTATTTATTTCACACGAATCTGCAGGAGTAGATAGGAGTCACAGCAAAAGTTCTAGAAAGATCCATTTGAAGTCACAGCCTTCAACGCATCTTCTCAGTCAACTCTGGTAAACCAAGTATTCCTGTCAGGCTTTTGAAGCTGTTTCTGCCAAGATTATTAGTTTTCACGCTACAAAATCAGAAGATCACTTCTCTGTGGCCTCCTGATTCAGTCACTGTGTAGTGTATGCGTAGCTGACTGATTTGTCTTTCTGAAGACACTGTCTTCTCTTGGCTTCTATGACGCTGCATTTTCTGACTTTTCATTCTGCTTCATTGGCCACTCTTTCCTAGTTGTGTATGCTGGCTTCTCGAGTGCATCACCTAAATGTCAGAATGCCACATAGGCGCATGCTTTTCTCTCATTGCTCTTTCTCCATCACTAATCTCATAAGTGCTTTGGTTTAAATGACATTCATACTCAGCGATTCCAAAATAGTAATGGCAGCTCTGGTATCTTCCTTCAGAATCTGAGTCTTATATGAAATTGCTTTTTTTATGTTTATATTTGACTGTTTGATCATCATCTCAAATTTAATATTTACAAGGCAGAAGTAAACCTGCATTTTCCCTGATTTTCATTATCTTAGTTGCATGGCATTATCCTTCCGAGTAAGAACCCACCTCATTCCTCATTTCTCTTTTTCACAAGCTCCATTTCTGAACCATAAGCAAAACAGAGCCCAAAGCAAACAACCTCTGTCCATCTCTGCCAATCCAAATCATCTCTCTGCTGGACTCCTCCAAATTCTCCTCTTTCCTGGTTACAACCTGTTCTCCAGGGAACAGCCATGGTGCCATGTTTAAGGGGGAGGGCTTAAGTGGGTGACAGGCATTAAGGAGGGCACTTTTCAGGATGAGCAACGGGTGTCTTACATAAGAGATGAATCACTGGGTTCCACTCCTGAAGCCAGGACTACACTGTATGTTAACTAACTTGAAAATAAATTTTTTAAAAAAGGTAAATCGGATTATGACTCTGCAGAGAGCCTTTCACGATTTCTTGGCACACTGAAAAAAACCCACAGTTCTTACATTGTTTGGCCCCTCCCAGACTCTCCAATCTCATCCCCTCTTTGTTCTCACTACACAGCCTTGTTCTGGTTGTAGCACTTACTGTAGAAGCTGTTTCTTCTGTCTGAAATGTTTTTCCCCCCAAGGTGTTTGCATGACCAGCTCCATTTAATGCCCCAGCTCAAAAGTCAGCTTCTCTGTTCTCTCCTTATAAACTGAACCATTTATCACTGCCCTCACCACCCAGGGATGATGGCGATGACGCCATCGTCTTTATTTTCCTCATAACTCTCACATGATTATAAGGGAGGCTGTTCATGTGGTTATTGTGTGTCTCCCATTAGAAAGTAGGCTCCCAGTAGTTTCCCACTGTATCACCGAGTGCAGTGCTTAGCCGCCAGGTGCCTCTCAGTAAACACTTGTTAACAAATGACTGGCGGGTGCCCCCCAAATAGCTTCTTCTCTTTCTTAAACATTTGTACCAGAAACATTGTTTCACAAACAGTCACATCTCTGCTCAGTGAGTCACCAACTCCCACAATGCATCCCTTCCTCCTGTGGCAGTGGATTGGTTTCTGGATCTTTCCAGGTCGTTCCAGGCTTTGTTTTTTAATGTTTTTATTTATTTCTAGGAGAGAGAGAGAGAGACAGTGTGAG
Organism: Proteles cristata cristata; assembly: GCA_017311185.1. NCBI lineage: Eukaryota > Metazoa > Chordata > Mammalia > Carnivora > Hyaenidae > Proteles > Proteles cristata. The sequence goes on along the minus strand of JAESUZ010003126.1, from coordinate 100,468 downwards.
TGGGGGGTCAGAGAGAGAGGGAGATACAGACTCCGAAATAGGCTCCAGGGTCTGAGCTGGCAGTCAGCACAGAGCCCGACGCGGGGCTCGAACCCACGAACGGCGAGATCATGACCTAAGCGAAAGTCGGACGCTTAACCGACTAACCCACCCAGGCGCCCCCAGGCTGATCTTTTCAGGATCAGGCTACTGGATCCTGAGAGCTAGGGCTGCCTCTTCCCTCTTAGAGGGCCACTCTCAACTGTCCTTTTGTGTGTGTGTGTGTGTGTGTGTGTGTGTGTGTGTGTGTGTGTGTGAAGCCACAGTCTTCTACCAACTTCCTTTTGATCCCCTTGTACTTTTTTAGAGTGTTTTCCTTTTGGATTTTCTTTGGTCATGATACACACGTACATATGACCAAGAGTCTATGGAGTCTCACCTCCAAATGGGTGAGTTCCAGTTCACACTGGGGTCTCAGCATAATTATTAATGACACTCCCTTTGTTCTCAAAATTGTCTCCGTTTGGACATTTTGTGGTTGCCCTTCCTGGTAAGTCCATGTGCAGTTATTCCTGCTCTTTAGTCATGAGCCTCTGTTCCCCTAGCTTTTATCCTTCCTGGTGAGGGGTCTCAGGTGGCATTGCATTCTCTGTTGGTCCCCAGGGAGCCCTCATTACGAACTGTCACATCTGGCCATGGGACTCCGGTGTGGGCTTGGCGGCCATCGCCTTCCCATGCCAGGGCTGAACGGACTCATTTATCTAGGTGAGATGAATTAGCAGTGAACAATTAGCCTCCTCAGAGCTGCTGAGCTGGGCTTTGCACAGGGAATTGCCTGTCTCAGAGCGATGAGTTATCGGCCAAGAGCTCACAGCCTTCAATATTTGAAAACTTCCCACTTCTTCCTCTTCCTCTTCTTCCAAATGAATTCCTCGCTGTTCGTCAACAGGCCTGCTAGTCGAGAAGGAAATAGGAATTCTTCCTCTTTTACTTTCATTCTTTGCTTTTTTATCTTTTTGTTTTGTTTTGCTTCAGCCTGCACGTGTCTCACTGGCATAACCTTCATGAATCAGCAAATACTTTTCCTTATTGATCACATCTGGTTTAGCAAACTCTTTTGATAGCCACAATTTCCTAGCCATTGATTTGTAGCACTTAAAATGCTCTAGTATACTCCTCTTAAATAGTCTAGTCAGATTTCTACCCCGAAGTGTATTAATCTTCACCCAAATTAGTTTTAATTTACCTCATTTCACAAGGGGATCCTCCAAGTGCTGATGGTTCACTGCTGCAGCTGTGGTTTGACCCCATTTGCCTCAATACTATCTTTCGAGCTATTCTGATATCATTTTGATAGCAATTTCTGCCTGTGGTATTCACCAATATATCTCTGTCATCATGTAGCCCATTTAACAGGGTATCCGTTCACTTTGGGGGTCTTTTTCAGTCTCCGAACATTTTTATCAACCATGGCGTGGGTGCTTTAACAGGCGAATGTTAAATTCTATTCATCTGTGTTTAAATAAGTACGTTCTAAGGTGCAGAGCTCTTCATTATGTGACTCACTTTACAAACTCTCTCAACACTGAGTTGCTTAAAACAGTCACCTTTAGTCTGGCTCATGATCCAGCAGATTGGTGGTTTGGCGTGAGTTCAGCTGGGAGGTTCCTGTGCGGATGGTGGCTGGGCTCATGGAGGTAAGTAAGTGCAGTCACACAAGTCGGTTCTGAATCCGAGGCGTGGTTTGCTGTTGGCTGGAGGGAGGGGGAAATGTACCATGTGTCTCTCGTCACCAGCAGTCTCCTCTGGTCTTGTTCGCATGGTTGAAAGGGTTCCAAGAACATCAAAAGGGGTGCCCAATGCACAAGTGATGTTCAAGCCTCTGAGTATGTCGTATTTACTAATGTCTAATCGGCCAAAGGAAGACACAGGGCTAAGATCAGACTCAGCTTGAGAGCGCGCCGAAGGGCATGGATACAGACAGCAGAATTAGTGTGGCTTTTTTTTTCTTTTGCAAATAATTTATCAAAAGATTACACACGAAAACACTGCCGTAATTATACTTTATAATAGAATTCGGGGTTTTTGTTTGTTTTTTTGCTTGTTTTTAGTTTGCCATGAAACCAAAGGAGGTTTAGTCACAAAAGTGTGACAGGAACTTTGTTCTAAAATTTTTCCTAGTTATCCCCTGACATAATTCGAGAGGTCAAATTGTAGTGAGAATCTGTTTTGGTGAATTTTTTTGGAAATTCGTTTTAGTACATTTTATGGACTGAATTGTGTCTTCCCAAACTAATTTGTTGAAGTCCTAATTTCCAGTATCTGAAAACAAGTTCCCAGCACAGGTGTTTGTGAAGAGGGCCTTTAAAGAGGTAATTAAGGTAAAATGAGGTCATATGGGTGGTCCGTAATCCAATATAGCTGGTGTCCTTTATAAAAAGGGGGAGGTTAGGACACAAACATGACTATGTGTAGAGGACAGGCCATGTGAAGATTTGGGGTGGTCGCCGTCTGCAAGCCAAGCAGAGAAACCTCAGAAGAAGCCAATGTGCTGACACCTTGATCTCGGACTTTTCCAGCCAGCACTCCGGGAAAATAAATATGCTATTGAAGCCACCCACTTTGTTATGGGGGCCTTAGGAAACTAATATACCTAAATATATTTAAATAAGAAGTCAATTAAATTATTTGTCACAGAATGCATCCAGTATTTAAAGAAATGCTTATTCTCTACCCAGCACTGTATTAAGATATTAAGAGTGATGCTGAAGAAAAATGCACTTCATCCATGCTTTCAAGAATCATTATGGAATTTGGACTTTGTTCACGAAAAGTATTTTAGCATTTTTGTGATTCATGCACGCATTATTATTGTTTGCTTATTTGTATGGTACTCAAAGAGACTACCTTTGATTCAGAGTTGATTAACAGTTGCACATAGTTTGAGCTAGACTGGAAAGGGAAGGGTACCAGGTATCATGTTGTGAAAGGAAGGCAACATCAAGGGTGGTTGACTGGGGGTAATCACGGCCGATGATGAGGGGGTGGAAGAGCCACTCTGTGGAGCTCTGGGACTAGATGTCCAGATATGAATTCTGTTCATCCATTGCAGGAATCAGATAGTGATGTCAGATAGGACATCATTCATTCCCTGTTTCTTTGTAGGTCCAATTTGTTTTGGGGCAGCTAACTTTGCAAACTCTGGCTTTCATCCCCTGTTATCCTCAGGGTTATGGATTCCTTTAAAAATGTTCTACAAAAGCAGGCAATGTTTTGGTTCATATAGAGTCCAGAAAGGCAAGGTAAATTCTTAGTCAGAGAAAGGCTATTTTTAGAATGGATGTATTTGAAGACCTTATGGGAAAGGTGAGCCATAATTATTTTAGCTCCAAACAGAAAAGAAGTGGATTCTGTACCCAGCAAGTGGGAACTCAGCTCAGCTTTGCACAGAGATGCAGCTCTCTCTCAACATTTGTGTGGGGAGAAGAGATTGCCTCCACATTTTCAGTGGTTATGCTCTCTTACTTCACAGGGTGACTGCTCTTAGAAACCTAGCAGCCCCATGGTCCTCCGTTAAGTTCCTCCTAATCTTCCTATACGTGCAAACATATGGGGGAGAAGAAGGGGGAAAAATAGTGGGGGAGAGGGAGGGAAGCAAGCCATGAGAGACTCTTGAATGCTGAGAACAAACTGAAGGCGAATGGGGATGGGAGAAGGGGGAGGGGGAGATGGGCATGGAGGAGGGCACTTGTGGGGATGAGCACTGGATGTTATATGGAAACCAACATGACAATAAACTATTAAAAAAAAAAAAAGAAACCCAGCAGCAGTTTCAATATGTCAACGTCAGAACAATTTCCCATTGGAATTAAAGCTGGGTGGGAGTTTGGGGAGCCAAGAGCTCTGAAAAATGACCTCTCCTGAAGCTGATGGAAGCTCAGTGTCTGAGCCTTTCATTCCTCTGATGTGAAATGAGAACTCAAAAAGAAAGTGAAATGAGAAGTGTATTGAAGAAGTAGGCAAGAAGACTTGAAAATCAAATCCTAGGAAACGTTGCTTTTCCTAAGTCGCAATATTGCTGAATCTGTCTCTGTTTTTCGGTAGACTCAATTTTAACTCTATTAATGGGTTATCCATACCCACCATAAATAAATTCCAAAATGCCGTTTTCAAAAAATAATTTCACAGACACATAGATTGTTAACGCCTTACTTTCATATGTATTAGATAAGTAACGTAGAGTCTTGGAAATGTGTGAATTTAAACAATAATCTATAAACCTCTTTAGAAAATGCTTAAATGCTTCAGAAGGGGAAAATGTCAATATTGATGAGAAAAAGTCAGCATCTCTCAGAACTCTATGATACCCATTTCACTGAAGGGCATTCTTGTATAGATAAGCAATATTGATGTTAAATGTAAAGAGTGAAGGATGGAAGTCAAAGGAAAAAGAATAGAAATTACAGACATAGAGGCTTACTTAAGCAGGGTGTGAGTTTTGGGTGGTAAAGTGAGACTGTGAGAGAAAATGGTGTCAGCCTAACTATATGGCCTGGGGGCCTTCCTACTTTGCATAGTTATGGGGTAGACAGACTCATTTTGCAGGCAGAGTGGGATCAAGAGAGGTAGAAAGGGAGAGCAGACCACCAGTAAGAAACTTTTCTGTCTTCAAAGAGAATAAAGAATGAGCTGCTGGGGAAGCTTTTCCTCTGACCACTTTTATTTTGAATTTATTTATTTGAATAAATAATACATTCTCATGGCAAAAAATATATATTGAAAGGTACTTGATAGACAGAAAGTATAAAGCATGAGTCACCCTCTGTTCCCCATTCTTTTTTTTTTTTTTTTTTTTAATTTCTGAGAGAGAGAGAGAGAGAGACAGTGTGAGCAGGGGAGGGTCAGAGAGAGAGGGAGACACAGAATCTAAAACAGGCTCCAGGCTCAGCTGGCTGTCAGCACAGAGCCCAACGCGCGGCTCGAACCCATGAACCATGAGATCATAACCTGAGCCGAAGCTGAATGTTTAACCAACTGAGCCACCCAGGTGTCCATGTTCCTCATTCTTTAATCTGTAATCCCCTACTTCACCTATCCATTTGTTGTTTCTATTTAGAGGTGATCAAGGAATAGATATGTGTTTTTCTAACTCAAAAAGAAAACATAAACACAAATGGTTGCAATACTACACTAGTGATTTAAAACCTTGGTTTCCTGGGGCACCTGGGTGGCTCAGTCAGTTATGCGTCTGACTTCGGCTCAGGTTATGATCTCACAGTTCATGGGTTCGAGCCCCGCATCAGGCTCTGTGCTGACAGCTAGCTCAGAGCCTGGAGCCTGCTTCAGATTCTGTATCTCCCTTCCTCTCTGACCCTTCCCGGCTCACACTGTGTGTGTGTCTCTCTCAGAAATATATTTTAAAAAAACATTAAAACAAAACAAAACAAAAAAAACCCCTTGGTTTCTTCATTTAACATCTCTTTGGACATGTACCATTTCAGTACATATAGAGATACCTCATTAAACAAAATGCTCCAGAATATCTATTTTATGGACCTGCCTGTGATTGTTCTATGGTGTAACTGGGATGTTTTCATATTGAGGGTTTTGGTTTGCTTTACTAGCCTTTTGAGTTAAAAATGATATCATTTTTAAAATTTTTATTTTTTATTATTTATCCATTTACTTTTGAGAGAGAGCAAGCACAAGTGGGAGAGGAACAGAAAAAGAAAGGGAGACAGAATCTGAAGCAGGCTCCAGGCTCTGAGCTGTCAGCACAGAGCCTGACTCAGGGCTAGAACTATGAGATCATGACCTGAGCCAAAGTCAGATGCTTAACCAACTGAGCCACCCAGGCACCCGGATCTCATTTTTCTCCTTCAACAAAAAAGGCATTTATGACTATGAATTTGCCTCTGATTTCTTTTACAAAAGACATTTTTGTTTATTGTAGCCTCATTGTTAGTAATTTCTAACATATTCTGAAATTTCAGTTTTGACTCTTTCTTCTTCAAAAAATACTTTAAAAAGTTTTTTTAAAAAATCCTTTAAGGATATAGTCTTCACTATGTTTTGCCTACTAAAATGCAGTTTGACCTCCTATTTTTAGGCTAATTCACATTATTATTTTAACAATGGCAGTTTTTAGGAAAAGGAAAAGCACATTTCATGTGGAGGTAGAACTCTGCTGAGTCTCACTTGGTGGTGCCTGAAGAAATCATATCCTACCAAACCTTGAACCTGGCCCTGTTATTACCAGCTCTCAGAATTACACCATCTCACAAGGAAATTACTGGGATTTAGGAAATGTGTACGGCAGTCACACCAATAACAACGAGGACACCATGCAGCTAAATTATACATTTTCATGCCATCCACACTGAATGTAATTCTGTAATTTATCATAAACTAGTAATTGGTGTTTCCTGCCATGTTTCATAGATTCATAAATCCATTTTTCCTTATATAATTCAAAGGACATTTTTTTTCCTCCCTGATTATGAAAATATATCCACTTTGGAGGGAAAGGAGAGGCTTCTTTGTACCCGCTCTTAATTTGATATATACTTTGTTCGTGATTTAAGTTGATTTTTCTCATCCTCTAATTCAAGAATCCTCTCCTCCTCCCTACACTGCCAAGTACAATTGTTTTATTTAAGATAAGCTATAAAAGTGGCCAGGAATGATTTGGCTAAGAGATTAAGCTGGACTTCTCAAAGGACCCTTAGTTCCATTGTGGATACAAGCCTTTCACTGGCTCTAGTAACGTCAGATGCATGGGTTATGCACGTGGACACAAAGCCTCTGGTTATGGGGACAGTGTTTGGTCCATATTCATGCACTATGTGGGCCCTGCTCAGAGAAACGTCACTCTGTATTTCTCAAGCACTTATGTTTTGTTGGTTATACCCAAGCGATAGAAGAAAACACAAAGGATCTAGTAATTTGTGCATCCACGGGGGAAATCAACAGTGTGACAGTGCTGAACAACTTTCACTAAATAAGTAGTTTTATTTTATTTTATAGGTTTATTTTTATTTATTTTTGAGAGAGAGCACAAGCAGGGGAGGGACAGAAAGAGAGGGAGAGATGAATCCCAAGCAGACTCCATGCTATCTGTGTAGAGCCTGATACAGGGCTCAAGATCGCAAACCATGAGACCATGACCTGAGCTGAAATCGAGAGTCAGAGGCTTCATGGACTGAGTCACCCAGGTGCCCGTAAATCATTAATTTTATGATTACCAAGAAATAGGTTAGTGAGAGAGCCACAGGTACAAAAGGATGAATAATGTGTAGTGTGACCTTCACTTGTTATATTTTTCACTTTTTTTCTTCTCCAGTCTTACTAATGATCATTGGACAAAACCAGTTAATGGATTATAAATCACATATTTTTCCAGGTTTCAGAATACTATTAGCTTACATGGTACAATAATTCTATTAAAAATATCTAATTAAGTGATTGGTTCTATTTATGAGAATCTTCTGAGCACCGCACTCTAACTGTGCCTTAAAGTCATTTCCAGACCGATAGACTAATTGGAATGAATAGTACTCTGATCCAACAATTAATTTTAAATGTCGTAGTCTGTGTCCTTTTTCTGGAACAAGAAGTTTTCTTCCCCAAAGGGTTCTTTTTTTTTTTTTTTGTACCAACTTAAGTCCTGCATGCAACTCCTGCATGCAACTCCTGCACAAATTTACCAAATTATTCATGAGGAAAACAGTGCTTTGAAATAGTATGAGGAAGAGTTTTTTAAAATTTTTTAAGCATTTATTCATTTTTGAGAGAGAGAGAAACAGAGAGCAAGCAGGGGAGGGGCAGAGAGAGAGAGAGAGAGGGAGACAAAGAATCCAAAGCAGGCTCCAGACTCTGAGCTGTCAACACAAGCCTGATGTGGGGCTTGAACCCAGGAACCATGAGATCATGACTTGAGCCGATGTTGGACGGTTAACCGACTGAGCCACCCAGGCGCCCCTGATGAAGAGAATTCTTATAGGTACAGCCCAGAGACGTTAAGTTCATTCATACCGTGTGCACCGCTGCCCTCTCCGGCTCTTCTCAGCTTGCAAAACTGAAACCGTATTGATCTTACAGTAGCTCCTCACTCTCCCACCCTGCGGCCCCAGCCAACCACTGGCCAAAACTTCCAAATCTCAAGTTCAGTTACCCTATCTCCATCCTCATTCCTTTTACCTCATTAACACTTGTCCCTAGGACATCAGCCGTGTGTATGTGACTTTATCATGTCCATTTAGACAACTCAGAAATTTGTGTCTGGTTCCGTGTTGGCACTCTAATCTCAAGTGTACACATTCCCACTCAAGAGTGTCCTCGTCACCTCGTGTTTTCAAGGATTATATTTCAAGGATTTATATTCTATTGTCTCATCCAGAACTCATTTCTCTATTTTTATTCATGCATGTATTTACTAATTTACTTTGAGGGAGGGTATCCAAGTAGAGGAAGGGGGGAGAGAGAGAGAGAGAGAGAATCCCAAGCAGGCTCCACATTGACACACCAAGCCCAAGGCAGGGCTTGGTCCCACAAATCGTGAGATCATGACCCTGAGCCGAAATCAAGAGTCAACAGCCCAACTGACTGAGTCCCCCAGGACCCCCTCATTTCTCTATTTTCTCTCTGTTTTCCATCTTCTTAACTTACCTCATCACATTCTCCCAGAGACTCAATGCTTCTTTATCTCCTGCCCCCACTCACCAACTGTAGTCCATTCCATCCCTGAAAATATTTTATGTCTGTACTTTACTTTCTCTTTCCACTGTGGCCATCAGAGATGCTCCCTGTGTGGTGCCTGTGTGTTGCAAGTATCTTTCCCAAAGACCTCCTTCCTTATGTCTGCCTGTCACTTCACTGAACCCATTTCCCACACCTCTCTGTCTGAATTCCTCTGCTTGGTTTCATATCTCTCAAATATTGTTTCCGGCATGCATTCTGTACTCTTCATTGTGCTAGTCTCTTTCCTGCTCTATGGAGATTTTTATTTCCGTGCTTCTATTCATGTGGTTCCCATATTCCCGGTACCTTGTATTTTCCTCTAGGTTCAACTTGACACATGAGGGCCATTCTGATTCTCACTGATCTCCGCATTCTCTAACATTCTGTAGTCCCAACCAGAACCACAGGGGTCTTAGCATCGCATATGGTCGTGCTCTTTTAGATGTATTTATTGTGTGTCTGTCTCACTTAATTGCAAATTTCTTGAGGGCATAGGTCTTCATAGCTGATGAATGACTGAAAGTGTTGCATTAGATAGAAAGGTCTTGGGTTTAGAATAGCTGTAAAAAGGACATGTTTGAAAACATATCAGGGGAAGTTGGAAAGCTTCTTCTTAAGTCAGGGAGTCTTGGCCAGGTAACTTCTGTTTTTCAGGTTGACCTTCTTGCAATGCAGTTGTTGAGATCATGTTTTGGGAAGTGAAGCTGTGGATTCTGGAAGGAGGCCAGAGGCAGTCAGAAGCAGGAGAAGCCTTCGCTGGACACAAACTAGAATTAAGGTGGGGATTATAAATAGGTTGCCCTTCGTGTGCATGTGATAAACTTGTAATTCAGGTCCTTGTCTCATAAAGAATATTACTGAAGACGTGGCTTTGTTGCTTGTTTGTTATAAGCAGCCATAAAGCTGTATTGAAATCTGAGCATACTGGGCATGAAATTTCTCTTTTTAAAAGAAACTTTCTGCATTGTCTATACTCTAACATTAGGTGGAAGTAGAGAGTTATAGACATAGAGTCTAAGATCTGAGGTCACAAAGTCTGAAGACCTAACAATCCTTCCCATAGTCAGAAAATTGGAGGAATTGACATTTGCATGATTACTCTGGAAGGTTTATCAGATTTATGGACCTTTTCACGTAACCTGCTTTAGGTTTGTTGTTTCTCTATTGTTTTTCTCTTTTCAACTTTATTTCTGCTCTTTAGATTCCTTTTCTTCTGGTTGTTTTTTTATTAACTTTTCCTCATTTTTCTAGTTTCTTAATGCAGAAGCTTCTTTTATCAATTCCAGAAATTTCTTTTATGGTGAAATTATAGTAACTAATATACACACTTAATTTTATAAACACCCTTACAGACATTGTATTAGCTACTTCCACGAATTTTGAAATGGTGTATTTCCATTTTCATTTCCATTTCCATTTTCGTTCAGTTCTCTATTTTCTAACTTCCCCTTATGAACTAAATGTAGCTCCTTCAAATTCACATGTTGAAACCATAACCCCAAATGTGATGATATTTGGACATGGGGCCTTTGGGGAGGATGAAGATATGAGGATGAGACTCCAAAGATGGTATCAGTTTTCTTATAAGGGGAGGAGGAAAAATCAGAGTGCTCTCTCTCTCTCTCTCTCACTCTCTCTCTCTCCCTATCTCCCTCTCTCCCCCTCTCTCTCTCCCCACCATGGGAGGATACAGTGAGAAGGCAGCCACCTGCAGGCCAGGGACAAGGCTGTTAACAGGAATAAAATCTGCTGGCACATTGATCTTGAACTTCTCAGCCTTTAGAACTGTGAGAAATAAAAGTCATCAGTTAAGCCACCAAATCTATGGTATCTTGTTAGAGCAGCCTGGAAAGATTGGTCAAGAATTCCTCTTTGACCAATCTAAACGTATAATGTTTCATTTTCAAGTATTTGAAGACTTTCTTGATATCTTTCTGTGATTAATTTCCAGTTTAATTCCATTGTGGCCAGAGAGGTACTTTCTTGATTTCAATTCTTTTAAATCTGTTCCAGTTTATTTTATGACCTAAGACATGGTCTCTTTTGGTGCCTATTTCATATGCACTTGGGCAGAACATGTATTCTCTTTCCTTTGGGGGAAGGAGAGGAGAATTTTCTATAAATGTCAGTTAGGTGAAGTTGTTTTCGCTGCTGTTTGCGTCTGCCTCATTCTCGATGATTCCCACCCCCACCCCCTGCTCACTCTATTGATTCCTGAGAGAGTGGTGTTGATGTCTCCAGCTGGAATCTTGGAAAGATCATTTTCTTCTCTCAGTACTATCAGTTTCTGCTTCATATATTTAACTGGTCTGTTGTTAAGTTCATTCACACTTAAAATTGGTATGCTTTCTTGGTGAATTGATCGTCTGATAACTTTGTAGTATCCATTTTAACCCTAATACTTTTCATGGTTTTCAAATATCAGTTTTTCTGATTCCAAGCTGCAGACACTCCAGCTCTCTTCTGCTTTGTATTTACATGGCATATCTTCTCAATCATCTTACTTTTAGTCTATCTGTATCATTACATATAAAGTGGATTTCTTATAGGCATGATATAGGGCATCTTGTTTTTTCCATCCAATCCGATTATCTTTGTCTTGATGCCCTTAGACCAAGGGTTGGTGAGCTATGGCCTGAGCTATATTGCCCATTAGCTAAGAATGGTTTTTACATTTTTAAAAAGTTGTAAACAGGCATGCCAACAGAAAAATAGGCAAAGGAGAGTGTCGGTGTCCTGAAAAGCCTAAACTCCTTCTTACTGACCATTTACAGGAAATGTTTGAAAAGCTGGTTCCGCCCTCTTTCTACCCACTTTCTGTCTGTGTACTGATGCATTGTCCCACACAGCAGTGTAATATATTGCAAAGGAGACTGAAGGTGAAGTAGGATTTGTCCTGTTTGCTTTATAGCCTTGCCAAATAGGTGAGAGGACTACAGATCTTTCAGTGATGCATGAAGTCAACCATCTGCTCCAGTTTCTCCAAGCTCCCCAGCTAGAATTTGAAGCTGAAAGAGGTTGTCAGGATCCAAGAAAGTTCTCCCAGTGCTGATGAGGGAAACGCGAGAGTTGGCTCTATTCCAATACCATGACTCAGGATTTCGGTCTGCTCTCGACTGGGTTCTCAGGTGCCCTCTCTGATTCAGAGCATTCCAAGCCTTTAGATGGATAGAAACTCTGGGTTAGAGTCATAGACTGAGTAGACTCAGTCTCTTCTTGTTAGACTTGTTTCCAAACAGGGTCTTTAAATTTGTCCAGACACCTGCATAATCACTCAAGCACAGATGGTTACCCGGGGGATGATAAGTAAGTCCCAGCTGCCCTAATCCTTAAGATAATGTTGCGGAAAGAAGAGGTGATGAGCAAAATCAAGAGTAACTGTCATGTCCAGCAATACTCTGATTCAAGCAAGGTAGGGATAAGATAACTTAGGAGGTACTTGAGCAGGAGAACTAGGCTTCAATGGCATGCTTTGTGCTGACAGAGTTCAGCCAAGAGGAGCAATCAGACCCTAGTCTACTTAGGTCTGGCCCAGAATAGGACCTGTCTTAAGATAACCAGCCTAACTGAACCTGAACATTGTTGAGATTGTTAAGGCTAGTGGGCGGGGAGGTAGAGATGTTGTGACCATCAGGCAGATGACTAAGGTAGCCTAGAAGACTGTTAGCTTCCATGCGTCTCTGCCAAATAATGTATTCGTCTCTTTTCATGGATCTTCTCTATTTATTTATTTTTATCATTGAATTTTATTATGATTATGTAGTGCCTGACTGTCTTGGTCAGTAGAACATGAGGCTCTTGATCTCGGGGTTGTAAATTTGAGTCCCATGTTGGATGTACACATTACCTAAAAATAAAATCTTAAAAAATAATACTAGATTTTGTTTTGACTATTTACTATTAAAGGAAAACTTACTTGAACAGGGGTGCCTGGTTGGCTCAGTTGGTTAAACATCCAACTCCTGACTTCAGCTCAGGGCATCATCTCATGATCTATGAGTTCAAACCCCGCATCAAGTTCTAAGCTGACAGTGCAGAGCCTGCTTGGGATTCTCTCTCTGTCTCCCTGTCTCTTTGCCCCTCCCTCATTTGCTCTCTATCTCCTCTCATAATAAATAAAAATAAATTTAAAATATTATTTACAAAACTCACTGGAACGTGTTTGAAACACTGCAACAGATACAGGCTTTAATAAAATGAACAGTGAAAAGTCTCCTAACCAGATCCTATCCTACAGTATTACTCTGCCTCAGTTCTGATTTTGATCCTTCTGTTTATTTTTTCTCTTAATTACATTCACAAATCACTTTTAGTATCTTCATGTACATAATTATAGAATCTCAGAGGTCTCATGTAGGCCTCTGCAACAGCAAGAATATATCAGCTGGAAATTGAACAGCCTAATCTTAAGCAACTTCCTTGATAACTGATTTACCATTTTTTATAGTAAGTTCTTCTTTAGCCTTTTCTGTAAATGATATTGTCTTAGCTTTCTAAGTATGACTCCAAATGCAAAATCCATAAATTAAAAGAGGAAGAGAGGGAGAGAGAGAGGAAGAGGGAGAAGGAGAAAGGATTGTGGTTAAAGGAAATGAGCAAAGAATCTTTTTCTTAGTTTTTAAAAAATGTTTATTTTTGAGAGGCAGTGCATGAGTGGGGGAGGGGCAGAGAGAGAGGGAGACACAGAATCCGAAGCGGGCTCCAGGCTCCAAGCTGTCAGCACAGAGCCCGATGAGGGGCTCGAACCCATGAACTGTGAGATCAAGACCCGAGCTGAAGTCAGACATTTAACCAACTGAGCCACCCAGGAGTCCCAACAATCTTTTGATAAAAAGCATTGCATGTAAAATTAAAAGGAAAAATATACATGGTGAAAATTATACATATGTATCTTCTTGCTAATACTCAAAAATCCAAAAATCCACACTTAAAACAATGAGGTGCCATTTTTTTTTCTGTCAAATTGATAAAGAATAAAAGAATGCTAATACTTAATATTAGTAATGAGGTAGAAAAATGACCAGTCTCACAGTGGAAATATAGGTGATGTGATATATCTGGTTGGCAAATCAGCAACATCATAAAATTAAATGATATGCATAATTTCTGATCAAGCAGAAATGGGACTGTTAGAAATTCACTCTCATGATGAAAGTGGATAGAAGAACAAAAGGACATGTGTAAATGTTTTTGTTTGCATTCTTGTTTTTAATAGTATTAAATTGGTGAAAAATTTGAGATGCTCCAAAGTATTGATAAGTGAACAGCGGGTGTGCTGTACAAAGAAATACTCTGTAGCCATTCGGGAAGATGTAATAGATACACACATATATTTAATTACAAGTAATGATGTTTGCTATAGTTTTAAGTAAAAATTCTGGTTCCAAAACAATATATGCAGTGAGATCCCTAAAGGGAAAGGAGGCAGTGTGAACAGTGGTTATCTCTGAAGAGTAGGATTATGGGTGGTTTTAAAAATATTCCTTCTTAAATAAAGAAAAAGACTTTAAAGCATTTATCTTCTTCATAGTAAGTGGCAGTAATTCTTCACTTTCCCTAGTTTCATTGGGCTTAGCTTCGTGCCTTGTAATTCCCTAAACAATTATAATTTTTCATCCATGTGTTGGTTCTTTAGATATTTGAAATAGTCCTTGTGTTCTTAGAGACTCTGATGTTTGCTTTCGCTAGTTGCTCTCCCTTTTCATGCTAACAAGTGTCTCATTTTGTTTAGCTCTCCCAGTTCTCAGGGGAGCTTTTAGATCATCACAATGATGCCATTAAAGCCCTCTAACTCATTTTCTAAATGTGGAAAATTGTGCCTTCATCTTTTGTTTATTTAATCATTCACGGAAGTGGTAAGGAGTATCTAAAACGCAGAAGCTTATACACGCTTTCCTTCTATGGAAAGAGAGCTTTCCTATCAGGCTCTTTCAATTCAGTGATTAGATTAAATTTAGAGCATTTAAAATTTAAGTCATCCGGTTAACTTTTTTTTTTTTAATGTTTTTTTTTTTTAAATTTATTTCTAGGAGAGAGAGAGAGGGAGAGAGACAGCGTGAGCAGGGGAGTCACAGACTGAAACAGGCTCCAGGCTCTGAGCTGGCAGTCAGCACAGAGCCCAACGCGGGGCTCGAACCAACGAACCGCAAGATCATGACCTAAGCGAAAGTCGGACGCTTAACCGACTAAGTCACCCAGGCGCCCCTCATCCGGTTAACTTTTATGATAAGTGTTGTTTATTTTTGTGTGAGAGAGAAAAAGTGAGAGAGACAGAGAGAGAGTGAGAGCAAAAATGAGTGGGTGAGGGGCAAAGAGAGAGGGGGACAGAGGATCTGAAGTGGGCTCTGTGCGGACAGCAGTGAGGCAGACACAGGGCTTGACCTGAGCTGAAGTTCGATGCTCAACTGATTGAGCCACCCAGGTGCCCCTCACCCCCCCGACTCTTCTCAGGAATGTTTTCAAATTAGATTTTGTATAATCAGCCTGGAAGAAATTGGAGGTGCAGTTGATTCTGATTTGGAGTCAGAAAAATGCAGGAATATAGATAGAGGCTTCCTGCTTTTCATTCTCAAATGAAAAGACTTGTTGAGTATCATAAGGAAAGATCTATATACCTGAAGAAACAATGGTGCTAACATATTGTTCTAAGATGTCCTTGCTTCTTCTATTTTTTTTTTTTTTGCCTAATAAATTAAAAATGTTTTTTTCTGTCCTTTCTTATAAATTCATATTACTTAAAAGACGTCAAATGCTTGAATCTTCCATGTAATTATGTGCTACAAAGACCTAACTTATACTCAATAAAAGGAACGCTGGCCACATTATTTAAATCATAATTAAACTTCTACTAGAAACTAAAACAATTCACTAAATTGAAGTCGTCTTAGCTGTTACAGCCTTTATTTCCTTCAGTCAGTAATGGATATTGGTACTTGAATTTCTTGAATGCCTTTCAAGCATGATACAATTCAGAAAATGAATATTCTTTAAGTAAAGCTTAGGGAGTTACTTACCTTCATATATCATTACCTTTGACAAACAAGCTTGTTCTTGAATTCAGTAATAGCTATTCATTGCTTATAGCTATGACACATATATAGTGTTCTGATGTTCAAAGTCATGTCTTTTTTAAGGACACACCAGCATTGGTTGTACAATTCATCGGGCTAAGCATTCAGAAATCTAGAAAAGAGATGGCTGCCTTCAAATCTAAACCATTGACACCATTAAATTAAATATATTTGGTAAAAATAATTCCAGACAAAGGCCATTCTTTTTGCACTCCTTCTGGGGATACAGAAGGGGATCTATGTGTTTCACATTGGAAGAAACAATGTGTTTCCTCTCTTTAGATCTTGAAATCCAAATGGTGTTTGAGAAAGTCAGAACTTCAAAAAGGAATTGGTAATGAGAAAAAAGGCAGTTCAAAATGTGATCGAGGAAAGGCATCTATCGCCGTGTTTATTGTTGATATAAAGGGTTTGAAAATGGAATCACTTTTTGGTTACTCATCCTTACTCTCAGATACAGAGATACATGAGGACTTGTATACATTTGTGTATGTTGCAGTTTAAATTTCTTGAACATGGCTGGGTAGCTGATTTGGTCAGTATAGAGACTGAATGAATTAGACAAGATAGGATGAGGGAGAGAGAATGAGGGCTGGGAGAAGACAGGTAACATGGATATAGTACCTGTGCATTATTTCCTGTTGTCAAGGTGTGAGAAGGTTGGCCAACTGTAAATCACTCACAGGGGCCAAATAGACTCATGGTGGTTCAAGAGAACCTGTGGGCAGTGTATTGGAAAGATTCTATGTTAGGGGTTGGGATACCCCTTTGAATACCTTGAGCATCAATCTTAGTCTATCAGACAAGCCAATAAAATAAATTAAATTCTCTCTTCCTCATTGGTGTCTGAAAGTGGAACTCTTCTGTTGGCCTGAAGTGGCCGCATTCTTCACTTCAGTGAATGATTCGTGGTCCAGTTTGAACTGTAAGCTGGTCTTATGAGGCGGAAAAAAGACAAGAATATAGAATAAAGGATTGGAGGCATATAGTTACCCATAATTTGGGAAAGCCCCTCTTTTTATTTTGTGTTCATCTAAATGCACCATCTAGTGTTTCTGAAAGACACTCATCAATTTGCCATCTACGGTATAGGGACAGGTGTCTAATAATGTTCTCTACTGCTCCCCTAGCCTCAACTCAAACATTTGCAGACATCAAAGAAATTGCCCAAAGCAAAATAGAGGAAAAGAGCAAATAATGGACAAAGAAGTATAATTTATTAGGTGGCAGGCACTGTGATAGCTGTTATTTACACAATTTCTAGTTTCACCACAATTTACAAGGCTTAGTTATAACTTTATGTTTTTTATGAAAAAAGTAACTTAGTTTAAGAAATTTCTCCTATGTTTTTAGATGGGAGAAACAAATTTCACGTCAAGCTCTCACATGCTTATGTTCTAATGAAGAAAAACTGCATGACCAGATATGACCTCATTTTTATTATATTGAAAATGTATGTAAGTCTTCCTTCTATCTCTTCACCACCACACTTGAGAATATTGTCCCATCTAATCTACCTTCAAGGTTCATCTCAATTATTTCTCCTTTTCTCCATTTTAACTAACTTTCTTTAGGACTCTGGTATTTCTTGTGTACATATTTCACTGGTCTTTTAATTGGTTTCCATTCTTCTGGTTTCCAACAGACAAGCGAACACTCTCTGTCAAAGTTCTTCCCTTTCCCTTCTCAACTTTTTTTTTTTCAACGTAACCCTTGTCCCTAGTGCTAATTCTAGCCTAACATACTACCATGTGACACTTATTAACAAAAATTTAGCACACATTTTTCAACAAATATTAGTCAACTGCCTCCTATTTGCTATATACAGGATGAGTTGGCAGATAAGATAAAAACTCATCTCAGCCATGGTGTCTAGGCTTAAGGACTAAGGGTGGAGAGGGAAGAATAGACAAGATAATTATTATATTATTTTGGAATTGCTTTGGAAGAAGCATACATGGGGTGCTAACTTTCTTTGGGATGGGGTGGCAGAGGAGAACTTGGACATAAGTCAGACTGGAAATCTAGAGGATTAGGGATGATGGAGTGATTTGACTAGGAGCAGAGGTAGAATTACACGGAAGAGTGTAATGTGCTTATTCAGGAGTCTTGAATTGGAAGAGGCCCATGGAGTTATCATTGGTGTGAGAGGATGGGAGACAAGCCTGTGTGGGGGTGTGTCAGACTCCCAGATCTGCGCATGTTCCTGCTTCAGAAAGAGAAGAAGGGAGGAATGATACATAATCCTACCTCCGTGAAGATATGGGGGCTGAGGAGCACAATTCTAGTGGAGGTGGGCTCAGGAGCATGGCTCCCTGTATCTGGTGGGCACAGTGTTGGTAAGTTTTGTACCAAGGGAGGCTTCCACCTCAACAGTACCCTAAAATTAAATAAGCATGTGTTTTATTGTTTTTTTTTTCTGTTTCGTTTTTGCATACAGTCTTTATTAGTAGTTTTAACCCACACAATCCAGGGCCCTTTGGAATCTCCAATAAATGTTTAGGGCGTAAGTGGTCCTGAGAACATAATGTTTGAGAAGGCCAAGCTGACAAGATAGTTAGAGACCAGGTGGGCAAAGCTAAGAAGTTTTAGGAGGGTACTGGTTGGGATGTGCCCTGAGTGTCATAGGTAAGTGATGAATCACTGGGTGCTATTCTTGAAACCAGCACTATGCTGCATGTTAACTCACTTGGATTTAAATAAATAAATTTAAAAAGTAATAATATTTGAGGAATCATTTGGAAACGGTCAAAAAATTATGAGGAGATATTTAAAGATTTTAAATAGGGGGGTAATAAATCAAATCCACTTATGGGTTCTGAAATATCGACTCTCCCTTTCCTTTGGAGGATAATTTTGGTGGTTTGGTTCAGTGGAGGCTTTGAGAATGGGCACAGTGGGCAGAAGGAAGGCTGTTCTAGTAGTTCAAGCTAGAAGTGCTGAGGGCTCAAGGGATAGCCAAAGGGTGGTCAGAGTCAACTTAAGAGGAATACTGGATTTCTAGAGGACTTGGTGACTGGTACAGAATGAAAGAGAGTGAAGATTCCGGGGTGATTCACAGGCTTCTGGGTTGGATATTTCAAAGGATGTTAACCACACTAACTGCGCTCACATCCTCACAGATTTCTATGACCTTCCCTGAGTTTCTGTGTTTTTTTTTTTTTTTTCCTCTTTGAAATACTACGCAGTAGCTTCTGGAGCGCCATTACTCACATGTATAGAGAGCTGAAAGTACCTGGGAATTTATGTTCCCCAGCCCATCCCCAATATGGCTTTAGAACAAAAACTGTACAGGAATATGAAAGCTCAACTCCTTTGCCTCAAGGTGGCACAGACCGAGATGTGATATACTCTCCCTGTGGGATCAGGCTGGGGCTACATCTTCTGAAAACACACAACTGCTTAGCTTCCTCTTTTTCCAATCCTCTTTCTCCTTGGAGTTTTCTCCTGGGAGCACCTTCTTACTCCGCGACTGCACATGAACATTCATCTCAGGGTCTGATTTTGTGGAATCTGACCCAAGACAGGGATCATGCTGACCTTGCATTTAATCCAGATAGATTATATCAAGTATTTTCGAGGAAGGACCGTAAGCAGTTTGGGACATGTTGATTTTAAGTGCACTTGGATCATTATGTGGAAAAATTGAATAAGCAGTCAGATCTGAGTTAGAGATTATAATTTGAAAGCCATCAGCATATAGATAGACCGTGGTTGAAGCCATGAGTATGAATAAAACGTTAATTTAGAAGAGAATAGGGAAAGTCTAGAGGTAAGGCCTGGGCCATGGGGAAATTCTGGTGGATGCATATTAACAGTGCTCTTCCTAAAAAACCCTTTTAAGACACGCAACATTTTACATTTCCATAGTCAGAAACATCATATCATTTGACCTTTACAATACCAAATGAAGGTAAGCGATTATGCCTAATTACTGGTATCATTTTTCAAACTGAGGAAATTGAGACTGCAAATCATGTGAATTACCCAAAGTCATGCGAATGACAAGACCAACCAAAAATTTAAGTCATTTGGTTCCTGGCACAAAGCTTTTCCTGCCACCCAGTTGCTTTTGAAAAAAAAAAAAATGTCAGTTTTTTCCCTACATACTCTTGCAATGTGTAGGCAATTGTCTTTCGTATTGTGGATTCAGCATTCTTGCAAACTCCTATTACATCTGCTCCAGCTTTTCTGGTATCCTCATGAATTTATCATGCTCTGCTGCAGGGTAACTTTGTTTCCCAGAGCCCAGATAGTCACTTCTTTCAGGAAGCCACCCAGAAGCAATTTCTTTGCCCCTTGTTCGGTTCTTAACAGTTCTGCATTGATTTTATAGCATGTTCTTTTTACACATCGCTGTGCTACCTTTGAATGGTTTTGAATCATTTTCTGCATTTTTGTTTTTCTTCCTCCAATTTTAAGATAATCTTTCAGATATTCTCTTTTGGGCAAAATTCATAAATCCTCTTTTATTTTGAAAACAAAGAAAAGATAATCTATAGTCCTACATCAGAACATCTATTTTTGTGTATTTATTTTCAATCTGTTAATTTTGCCCACATGCTTATGAAACTTGTTTTATATGATGATATTCCTAACATTTGCAGTTTCTCACCCCGGCTGCTCTTTGTTGTACAAATGTATATTGTAATGGATTTTGATTCTTCCTTAGTATCTACAGCAGTGCATTGGATAAGAATTCAACATCAGCTTGGGAATTCATTAAGTGGGAGACAGATTTGCAAAAGAGACTCAGATGTATAAATCAGGTTATATAAGATTGTCAGCGAAGAGGTTTCTTGGGGGAAATGACTTTTCACTTGTGACGAAGTTGACTTTAGTAGAATAAAGTGCTTCACAGGTGTAATTGGTCCAATTGTCTCCATCTGTTAGGATGGCCCTGTTTGGTGAGCTTGCATATTTTATTTTCCTGCCCCTATTTGGACTGTTTAGATAGCTGAGGGTGTATTAGAGGTAGTAAACAATTTGGTTTTATCTGATTCTTATTTAGCTGTCAAAACAAGATCGTGACCTCCCTTAAGAGTTTAGTGTTCGTGGGGAGGAGGGATGGGCATGGAGGAGGACACTTGTGGGGATGAGCACTGGGTGTTATGTGGAAACTAATTTGACAATAAACTATTTGTCAAAAAAACAAAACAAAAAACAAAACAAAAAAAAGAGTTTAGTGTAAAACACTCTTTGGAAATTTGGTCAATTATTTTAAAGAGAACCCTGATAGGTTATATGTTCTATTCTGACCCAAGAAAGTACAATCAAGTTTTCTGAGTTATTTGGAAAGTTCATCTGGCTGGCATCCTTTCTTGGCATAATGACATTATGGTAGATAACAATGGCTCACCAGTAATCTGGGTGTATTAGGCTTTAAAACATTTGTTCCTCCAGACTTTATGCTGGATATGTGCTTTTGCATTTAAGCACTTTGCCTGGACATTACACATTCCCAGAACAGTATGAAAATGCATTTATTGAAGGGCTTTGTATCTGAGTTTAGATGAAAGAGGAGTAAACCTTCATCTCTCTTGAGATGTTTAGATTAAGTTTAATTGATTTTTAAAATACGTTAGCATGACCATGACACTTTAAAACAAAAGAAACTCTTTTTAATAAGGCACGTTACATTCGGAGTTTGACTTTAAAAGCTTTGAAATATTGAAATACCAAGGAGCTAAGGAGATTGTTTTTAGCTTAGAGAAAGAACAGCACACTTAAAAAATGTTTAATTTATGCTTATTCTTCCAAAGTTTGAACAGACATAAACTTTCTTCTGGAAAGAAGGCCTTTCATTTTGAGTGATTTGAATTACAAGGCTTTTCATAGGATAGTGTTAGAAACATATGTCCTTGTCAGACTAATGCAACTTTATTGACTTAAAGCTTAGAAAGAAACCAATATAGGGGTGCCTGTATGGCTCAGTCAGTTAAGCGTTCGACTTCGGTTCAGATCATGATCTCACAGTTTGTGAGTTCGAGCCCCGTGTCAGGCTCTGTGTTGACAGCTGAGCCTGGAAGCTGCTTCGATTCTGTATTCCCCCCCGCCCCACCTCTCTGTCTCTCCCCTGCTCACTCTTTGTCTCTCTCTCAAAAATAAACATTAAAAATTAAAAAAAAAAAAAGAAATCAGTATATTTTCAGAGACACGTGGAAGATGATAGAACTTCCACTAATGAATAAGGTGGACACTTCCTGCCTAGAACACATCTCTCAAGGTATGGCTTGCAAATAACAAGGTATGGCATTAGCATTGCCAGCCACCAATGTGGTATTGAACATATGGCTTGCATATAACAAATAATGCTGCTTCCGTAGACTCTTGCTGGAGTGTTTGATCTCAGACCATTTGCCAACCAACTCCTGGTTAAAACTGTAAGATCAGTGTCATATTAGTAAAACAGATTTAAAAGCATGGTTTCCACTTGCTTCTCTAGGTAATCCATACCCATATCCTTCAATCAGGGCAAAACACTAGAAAATTACATACCTGTTGCATATTACCTCATCCCTTGGACAACCACCTTCACTAAATTCATTCTAAATATTATGTCTTTGGTTCTGTTTGTATTTGGTAGATAATTTTAGTCAAAGGCACATTGCCTACATCCTCTGTACACAGTTTCATTTGAACTTACAACTGGGAAAGAAATGCATGTACCCATTTACTCTATCTCTCTCTGTCTCTTTCTCTCTCTCAAAATTGGTTTGCTTTCATTAAACAAAGAGCTAGAAGCATTCAACATACTAGGTTTTGGCCTCTGAGGAAACCTAGAGCAAAACTGAATAGGCAGTCACAATAATTATATCAAACCTCATACTTAGACTTTTCACTTTCTCCTACTCTTTCTTGTATTTTGGATAATATTTTTCAAAAACCTTGTTGTATACATGCCAATTATTTTGAGGTGCCTTAAATCCATTTTGAAAAGCAGAAAATGTAAGCAGACTAGTAGGGGAAGACTAGGAAAGGACTGTTCAGAAGGTCAGAGGGTGGTGATTTTATAAAATATAGAAACCTAAAAGGGAAATGGTATTTTTTGATGGTCATTCTACTGCCATGGTGACTCCAGCCAACAAATCACTAGTGATACCTAGCAAGTTGTGGTCACACCACGTAATCTACTTTCCTGTCAATTCTTTTGCACATGGACAATATGTGGGTTTAAAAGTCTTTAGGCAGAATTATTTCATAAAGATGATGAAAGGAAGAAGCAAGACTAAGTATTTACACCAAAATGAAAATGCAATAAGGATTTTAAAATACTTTAAAAATCAAAGGATTTTTAAAAAATGAGCTTCTCTAGTAAAAGCCCATTATTGGTTTTTATATGACTCAAAATCTTTCCAAAGGACATAGAAGCTTAGAATCCTTGGTCATCTGAAAAATATTAGACATGAAGCTAAAGTAATTTTGATGGAAACTTAGGAAGAAATTATGACTCAATTAAAAATATTTTTACATGCACCCTTTCAAAATTACATTTGTTTCTTATACACGGTCTTATCTATGCACTTGAAATACTGTGGATAAATCAAAGATAAATTTAAAACTGAGAAACAGAACTCCAGGATTGAAATGGGTTTAAAAAGTCACAGCCTCCAAACGCTCATCTGAGTTGAAACCCTTAAATAATCATTGCTGCAAACAAACTTGTAGAAAAGAATCATAAAATAGCTTAGTTTTCCTCTTTTTCTTTCCGCTGAAATTGATCTTTTAGTGTTGGTTCTGTTCCCTTCCTGGGTAAAAAATTGTGGTAATTTTTATGGAATGCAGAAAGACTTTCTGTCACTAGAAATCACAAGATGTGGTCTCAGTATTAAAAGTTTAATCTCCTATAATATTCAAACTTTCCTTTTACTTTAATCTCAATACTTCTTCGCTTTCTTGTCATAATATGGTTTTTCCTCCCTTGGTGACTAGTTTCTACCTCTCAAAGAGCAGAAAAGGGGAGGGGGCAGAGAATACTTCCTTCTGGTGGGTCATGCTGTGGCTCCCATGCCCTCTAGACTTGTCAGGTGGCGAGAGTCTTCTTTTCCTCCTGGGGATGCTTGCACGGGTGTTTCAGAGACTCCATCATGGGGAGAGGTGTCACTCATCTCAAGTTCTTTGGGCAATGGCAAATACAGCCCTATGTCTTTTGGGTACTTGATTCTTCCTTAGACCCTTTTGTATCAGAAAAATGCCACTTTTAACACACCAGACAACAGAACGTAAATGTGCAGATGAGGGAAGTCAGGAAGATAAGGGAGGGAATATAGGTGTTGAAATGGATAGGGACATTAAACCCTTTACTGTGCAAAAAAGGAAACCCAGAGAACATATCTAGTTGTTTGAACAAGAAAGAAATGTTAAAATACACGATTTAAAGTTACAAAGGTAATAGAGAGATGAGTTGTAATAGTGAATTCATTACAATGGAAGGAATCAGAGAGATTTCAGAGTGGGAACCTATTTTGTTTAGTCGGAAGAAGATATTTTTGAGTAGATAAATTGTAAAATCTAATAGCATGGGTGTATTATGTTGAGTCTTAGAGATAATTACCAAGTGAATTAAAAACATAAATGGTTAGAAGAGTGGAACCTAGTTTTTGGGGGAACCAAGATAAGGGGTGGGAAGGGTGAATTGGGTTGATTTTGTATATTCCGTCTTCATCTTTTTTAAAAAAATACTGCATATGTTTTTCTAGTAAGATTTTTCACCTTTATTTTTAAAAATATATTTTAAACTATATATTTTATCATTATAAATTTCATATCAATTAATATAAACAAGATTACTAATGAGTTAAATTATTGCTGCAGGACATGAAATCAGTATAAAGCTATAATGCATTACTTAATGTGATACAACCAGAAGCATCTTCAGAGAGAACAAAGGAACAGAATAATACCAAAAAAGATTTTTTAGTACATATATGAATTAAATATATGAAAATGATCTCATAAAAAAACTTTGGGGAAGAAAGGGTTATGTAATGGGTTTAGGTTATTTGCTTTAAAAAAATGTTGTCTTCAATTCTTATCCCATATTAAAATAAATTTCAGATCATTCTTAACTAGAAAATATTAAGCCAAAAAATGCCTGGAAGGAAAATGAGTTTATTTATCTGAGCTCTACATTGGGCAGCACCTTCTCTACTTGAACCAAATGGAAGAATTTGCAAAAGAAAAGGCAAAGATTCAACTTATTTTGAAGAGTTTAGACTGTGCACATTAAATTAAAAGACTGCAAAGAAAATCATTCCAAAAAATATGAAAATGCTTCATAATATTGATTTATAAAGAAGTCATTCAATTAATTTTTATTTTGTTCCACACAGTGGTAGGGTTCCAGCACTCGGCATGACAGACATGGGTTTAAAAATCAATGAGAAAACCCATAAGATTCCAATAAATGGCACTACTATGCATGCTTACTTTACTGATGACACAATGCAAATAATTAGTAAATGTTAGAAAAATATTTGCCTTATTTCGTGACAAAGCTTACAAATAAAATTGAGCTATAAATTTCACTAATTAAATTGACAAAGATTAAAAACAATGTTAATGTTTATTTTTTGAGAGGAAGACCTAGTATGAGCAGGGAAGGGGCAGCGAGAGAGGGAGACACAGAATCCTAAGCCTGCTCCAGTCTCTGTCTGGAGGGCTCGAACTCCGGAGCCGTGAGATCATGACCTGAGCCGAAGTCAGATACTTAACCCGCTGAGCCACCCAAGCTCCCCCTACAAAGTTGTTTTAAAAGGAGTACTTACAAATGGCCAGATTTCATTCTTTCTCATTACCATGTAGTATTCCATTGTATAAATATACCACATCTTCTTGATCCACTCATCAGCTGATGGACACTTAGGCTCTTTCCATATTTTGGCTATTGTTGAGAGTGCTGCTATGAAGATTTGTAGCACCATGGATGGAACTTGAGGGTGTTATGCTGAGCGAAATAAATCAGGCAGAGAAGGACAGACATATGTTTGCACATATAGGTGGATCATGAGGAACTTAATGGAGGACTATGAGGGAGAAGACAGGAAAAAATAGGTGGGGAGAGGGAGGGAGGCAAACCATGAGAGACTCTTAAATGCTGAGAACAAACTGAGGGCCGATGGGGGTGGAGGAGAGGGGAAGGGGGGTGATGGGCATGGGGGAAGGCACTTGTTGGGATGAGCACTGGGTGTTATATATGGAAACCAACTTGACAATAAACTGTTTAAGAAAAAAATAAAAGAAATACCTAGTGTTGGGGTGTATCATGAAGCAAGGACTCTATACACTGCTAAAAGTACAAAGTTTTACGAACTTTGAAAAAGGTAATTTGTGAATATGAGTAAAGAGTTTTAAAGATGTTCATGACTTTAGGGCCAGAAATTCAATTACTGATGTTTCTGTGGGATAATTCATAATAGTGAGAAAATTAAGACTTTGTAAATGCTCAGCCATATGGAATTGCAAAGGAAAAAAATATGTGAAGTAATGTGCAGACATTAAATATGATATTCACATGTAGTTTTTAAGATATGGAAAATGTTTATGGTAATATTTTAAAGCAGAAATGAAAACGATACCAAGGAGGCAAAGCAATCTATTAAAAAAAACCCCATGAAATTAATAACATTTTAACAACTTCTCTAGGAATTGGGGTTATGATTGTGAAATAGAATATCTTTTCTACTTTCTTCAAAATGAACATGGATTATTTTCATATTGTGAGCAAAACACAGACGAACACTCAGCAGCTAGTCCAAGCTCCACAATCTGTTGGTTGTAGGAAATGGGGCAAGGGACTCCATGTGTGGGGCGACATCACAGTCCACACAGTTGGGTGGCAGTGTGTTCGACTGTAAAGGGCCTGGTCATCAAAAATGGCCATGAAAATGATGATTTTGGTTTTGGTAAAATCAAATCTGGTAGAACCCGGTACACATCCTCTTTTCTTGTCTTAATCTCAGTTACTGAAGTGTATCAACTATAGTTTTTAAAAATATTTCCCCCATTTGGCAGGGAATACTATGAAAAATTATATGCCAACAAACTAGACAACTTAGAAAAAATGGACAAATTCCTAAACACACACTCACTACCAAAATTCACACAGGAAGAGATAGAAAATCTGAACAGACCCATAACTAGTGAGGAAATTGAATCAATTATCAAAAATCTTCCAACAAATAAGAGCTCCGGGCCAGATGGCTTCCCTGGGGAATTCTACCAGACATTTAAAACAGAATTAATCCAATTCTTCCAAGCTATTCAAAAACTAGAAATCAAAGGAAAACTTCTGGACTCATTTTACGAAGCCAGCATCACTTTGATTCCCAAGCCAGACAGAGACCCAAAAAAAGAGAACTACAGGCCAATATCCTTGATGAACACAGATGCAAATATCCTCAACAAGATACTTGCAAATTGAATCCAACAGCACATAAAAAGAATTATCCACCATGATCAAGTGGGATTCATTCCTGGTTTACAGGGTTGGTTCACTATTCACAAATCAATGTGATACATCACATTAACAAAAGAAAAGATAAAAACCATATGATCCTGTCGATAGATGCAGAAAAAGCATTTGACAAGATACAGCATCCCTTCCTAATAAAGACCCTCAAGAAAGTCGGGCTAGAAGGAACTTATTTAAACATCATAAAAGCCATCTATGAGAAGCCCTCAGCAAACATCATCCTCAACGGGGAAAAACTCAGAGCTTTCCCCCTGAGATCAGAAACACGACAGGGATGTCCACTCTCACCACTGTTGTTTAACATAGTGCTGGAAGTCCTAGCATCAGCCATCAGACAACAATAGGAAATAAAAGGCATCCGAATTGGCAAAGAGGAAGCCAAACTTTGACTTTTTGCAGATGACATGATACTCTACATAGAAAACCCGACAGACTCCACCAGAAGCCTACTAGAACTGATCCATGAATTCAGCAAAGTTGCAGGGTACAAAATCAACATACAGAAATCAGTTGCATTTTTATACACCAACAATGAAGCAACAGAAAGAGAAATCAAGAAACTGATCCCATTCACAATTGCACAAAAAACCATAAAATACCTCGGAATAAACCTAACCAAGGATACAAGAGATCTGTATGAGGAAAACTATAGAAAACTTATGAAGGAAATTGAAGAAGACACAAAGAAATGGGAAAACATTCCATGCTCATGGGTCAGAAGAATAAATATTGTTAAAATGTCATTACTACCCAAAGCAATCTACACATTCAATGCAATCTCAATCAAAATTCCACTAGCATACTTTTCAAAACTAGAACTATCCTAAAATTTGTATGGAACCACAAAAGACCCCGAATAGCCAGGGTAATATTGAAGAAGAAAACCAAAACAGGAGGGATCACCATCCCAGACTTTAGCCTCTACTACAAAGCTGTCATCATCAAGACAGTATGGCATTGGCACAAAAACAGACACACAGACCAATGGAATAGAATAGAAACCTCAGAATCGGACCCACAAATGTATGGCCAACTAATCTTCGACAAAGTGGGAAAGAGTATCCAATGGAAAAATGACAGCCTCTTTAACAGATGGTGCTGGGAGAAGTGGACAGCAACATGCAGAAGAATGAAACTAGATCATTTTCTCACACCATGCACAAAAATAAACTGAAAATGGATAAAGAACCTGAATGTGAGATAGGAAACCATCAGAATCATAGAGGAGAAAGCAGGAAACAACCTCCTTGACTTCAACTGCAGCAATTTCTTACTCGACACATCCCCAAAGGCAAGGGAATCAGGAGCAAAAATGAACTACTTGGACCTCATCAAAATAAAAAGCTTCTGCACGGCAAAGGAAACGATAAAACTGATAAGCAACTGACAGAATGGGAAAAGATAGTTGCAAAGGGCATATCAGATAAAGAGCTAGTATCCAAATTCTATAAGGAACTCACCAAACTCCACACCCAAAAAACAAATAATCCAGTGAAGAAATGGGCAGAAGACATGAACAGACACTTCTTTAAAGAGGACATCCAGATGGCCTACAGACACATGAAATAAAACCACACTGAGATACTGCCTCACATTCGTCAGAGTGGCTAAAATGAACAAATCAGGAGACTCTAGATGCTGGCGAGGATGTGGAGAAATGGGCACTCTCCTACACTATTGGTGGGAATGTAAACTGGTGCAACCCCTCTGGAAAACAGTGTGGAGGTTCCTCAGGAAACTAAAAATAGACCTCCCCTATGACCCAGCAATAGCACTGCTAGGAATTTACCCAAGGGATAGAGGAGTGCTGATGCATAGGGGCACATGTACCCCAATGTTCATAGCAGCACTCTCCACAATAGCTAAAACATGGAAAGAGCCTAAGTGTCCATCAACAGATGAATGGATCAAGAAGATGTGGTTTATCTATACCATGGAATACTACATGGCAATGAGAAACAATGAAATCTGGCCATGTGTAGCAACATGGATGGACCTTGAGGGCGTTATGCTGAGCGAAATAAATCAGGCAGAGAAGGACAGCTATCATATGTTTGCACGTATAGGTGGATTAGGAGGAAGCTAACAGAGGGCCTTGAGGGAGAAGGGGAAAAATAGTTGGGGAGAGGGAGGGAGGCAAACTATGAGAGACTCTTGAATGCTGAGAACAAACAGGGTTGATGGGAATGGGGGATAGGGGAAGAGGGGTGATGGGCATCGGGGAGGGCACTTGTTGGGATGAACACTGGGTGTTACATGGAAACCAACTTGACAATAAACTATTTAAGAAAAAAAATTATGCCCAAGGCCAATGAAAAATTTGATTATATATCTCTGTGCTTGTGCTCACCATCTCCAGACTCATAGTTATAGGCTGAGTTTACAAATTTAAACACTTGTGTCTTATATAGCCTTTACCTTGGATTGGCCCACATTCCTCACTCGTTTTTAAATATCGCCTTTTGACTTCCAGGGTGCACCAATAAACTTGAGTTAGACACAAATTCCTCTTTATAAGAACCCCAGACTTTTCTCTACTTGGAAAACAAATTAAATGTTCTGTCCACTTGATTCCCTCTTTGATGACCTCTGGTTTCCCTCTTTTGAAGTAATCAGCTTGAATGGGTGAGCTCTGTATTATCTCACCTTGAAGCTGGCACTCTTCCTGAAGGGCTCAAGCAGAAAAAATTTGGAGGAATAAGGTTGAGGCTGGAGGCTGGAGCATGTGTTAGCAAAAATGACATTGGCTTTTGAGTTTGAAGAAGTCTGTGTCAGGGAGGATGCAGTTCAAAGTCTTTTTGGTCCTCAGGAACCCAGTAAGTTCTTGAATCTCTGTAGTCGGCTACATAATAACGTACTACCATGCTAGTCAGTTAAGTCAGAGCTCCACCTTTTGCACAATTTGTATTTTAAACTTTAAAGAGACTCACAACTGAGCCTTCACAAACAGTAGCTGTTTACTTTCTTTCCACTGAAATAATGATATAGCAAATACCCCTCTGAGAACATATATTTTCAGATGCCAGGTAATCAAAGCTTAGTCGTACTCAGAGGCTTTTTTAGAACCAAATGGAAAATAATTGCTTTAAAGTACCCACTTGTACTTTGAGGATGAGGATTTCTGCTCATCAGGATAATTGCCAGCAGCCACTGTCTTTCTACCACAATAAATTCACAATGATTCATTAGCTTCCATGGGGGGGGGGGGGATGAAATAGATCATCTTGTTAACATAAACTTTGATTTTTAAATGGCGTCACTGATTTTACATTGGAATTACAGTCTTCACATAAACTAAAATAATAAATGCGTCCCCACCTGTAAAATGTATAGGTAATAGAAGGGGATAAAATTAGATCTCAGTGAGCCTTGCAGGATTTAGATAGGAGTTCTCAGTATATTTACTCTAGGAGCATTTTGATTTCTTTGCTTTTGTCAAAGGAATTTAATTTCTTCACGATAAGTCTTTGCACACAGAACCCAGCAGTTGGCAAATAATCCTTAGGATGTGGTCTCAAGTACCTTGTCCAGACATCTCTCTGGTAGCAAATGGATGGGAAGATTGCTGCAGAAAGCTTCTGGGCAAGAACTTTATGATCTTATTTAACAGATGATCCTGGATTGCTGGGTCATAAGTAATGCACCTTGAGACTTCTCTGTTTATGTAGATATTGGTGAAAGGTGTGCAGACCTCTGTTGACTTGCTGGTTTTTAAACAGCTTTCTCTTGGCCATAAAAATGGTTTGGAATAATTGATTACTTGTACACCAATTGCCTTGTGATTCCACTAACTCATGGAGAGTACACCCCCGGCTTTCCAAGGTCAATACAACTGGGCATTTAAATCCCCTCCAAGCTGGCACATATGCTGAGTATGTAAATCACCAAGTGCGTATCCAGTGACCGCCTCTCAGTGGTACCATCCACATCCCCATTCCAGTCTTTGCCTCCTCAGCCCATTGGAGATCTCATACTCTAGTTTCCAGATCTACTGACATAGTCAGAATAAGAAACCTGAATAAATAAAAGCCATGACTGCTCATGGGTATCTAAAGTTTCAAGTTAAAGGGCAGATAGATCTTTTTAAGATTGCTTCAGAGATAAATAAACAGACCAAGAGCCAATTTAACTATTTTAGGCTGCTTCAGTATCAGAGGACAAAACAAAGAAAACTTCAAGGAAAAAGAAATGATTTCATGGGAAGTTATATGGAGACAACTTCAAAGAGGTAACTGGGGACCGAGAAGTGTTTGTCAACCAGCAGCAGGCCAACCACGGAGCAAGCAGAAGAGTCTGGCCAGGACCAAAAGCAATGCATGATATGAACACAGGCTTTAACAAGTTAATAGCAAGTGGCCAGAATTCAGGAAAACAGAACAGACAAATCAGTCTCTTAACTGGCACTGGGAGCAGGGGGCTCACTTCACAGCAAAACCGACATACCCTATGCTGTGCCTAATCATTTGTTCAGCAGGCTATAGAAGTGGCCTATATCCAGCACAGCACCAGTGATTTATACAACTACAGTGAGGGGAAGCAAGAAGCATTTCCTTAAAAAAAATCAGTGGGTATTTCTGATTTGTAGTATGGGAAGCAATAACCTAGTTTCTGGGCTGGCCAAGGCAAAATGACAAAGTGCCTAATTTTTTTTTCAATGCTGGGTCATTTCTAGAAGAAATAACTAAATAAAAGGATGCCCATCAAACTCTTTCAGAGTTAAACCAAGGCACTCTTCAGCTGTTTGGATGAATAACCTTAATTCCCATTAATATAAGCAGCATTTGTCCAGTAGTGGAGATCTGAAACACATTGTCATGCAAATTTAATTTGGTGGAAAGCCTGCAATGTCACTAAAATTCTCCAGATCCTGATTTTACAGAATTTTAAAGCTAGAGCTGAATAAACATGAGTACACTGTGCATTCAGATAGAGTGATTTTCCCTTAGAGGTGTTTTGTTAATGTAGGTAAGGAATGGAGAGAAGTATTTGATCATATGCTGTTGTATTAATCTTCTACCCTTAAAACATCAGAGAGTAAGATTTGGGAGAAAGAATAGTTAAGGGATTATAGGGTGGCCATTGGTGTCTTTGATGGAGGAAGGATGTGGGTCAAAAGTGGGGGAAGGATCAATGCTTGCACCTTGCATTTATTAGAGATTCTGTAAATATTTGTGGCCTGATTGACTGGCTGAAGGGATAAGTGAAGTAGACTTTGTTTTGTGCACTGTCTCATTTCTCCCGTGTCTCCTTCCTCTATACCTCCTACAGTGGCGTTTGTTCACTGCATTTCCCGAGAGCACTTCAAACAGGTGCCTGACCTCTTGGAGGTGGGCGGACCAAAGGTCATGGTCCATACTTATTCTAGGCATCCACTCACACTGTGAAACTTATTTCCCCTTCTGCACCTTATAAAACTCTGTGGGGTATCTCATTACATTATCTCCTCTTATCCTGTAAATTATCCATTGGTATAGCTTAGGAGTTTCCCAAACAAATAAATCTCTTGACATTTAGGGTGAAAAATTTGGGGGTAGAAGCTTCCAATAAAAAACCCAGAAACCATTCAAGATGTCTGCCAAGAAATCCAGATAGCAAAACTCTAGGTTTCAATTCTTATTTGAGGTGAAAATTGAAAAGAGAGAGGAGAGAACATTCTCAGTTCAGGGAATACATTTCCAGCTCAGAAAGTTTGGTAACTATATACTGTATTTCATTGGTTCTCAGGTGCAAATTTGAATGTCTCTGTGTTAGATTGTATTTTGCCATTGATAGTGCTGAAAAAATGCTAATGGCCAGGCCATCAGTTGGTATATTTGTCATTGCCTGAACTATGAACACAGCAAAAAAAAAGTATCCAAAAAAAAAAAAAAAGTAATTGCAGAATGACTGTGACAGCTGCTTGGAAGAGAATTCCAAAGAAAGTAGGAGAGCTGTCTTTTAACCCCTAGGAACTAAATAGTTACTGCAGCTCTTCTTGATTGCTTAAGGTTCAGCCCCAAAGGATTTTAGTTTTGTTGTAGATTCTTTGTAAGATATGCTGCGTCAGCAACACTTAATGGAAAAATATGAACATTAACTACTAGGAGTGCAAAAGTAATGTCAAAAGTCAGACTCTGAACATGAAGATGTTTTAGGAAGATGCATTAACCAATGTATTTTAGGTGTCCTTTATATGTATGTACAACAGTAATATAAAAATCTGTGTTCTATACATATAAGAGAACTTCCTCAGTTTCCATATGATAAAATTCGATGTGATAGGAACACATTATATCACTGTTTAATTGGTAGTGCTTTTCTTTCTGGTTGGTACACAAAATAATAGGGCCTCCCTCTTAAAACCAATCTATGGTGCCAAAGTCAAAGACATCTGATATATTCTTTTAAAAGTTCCATGAGAAATCCTCTTTATTTTTGGGTTTACAGATTATTCAAAGTAAAAAAAAAAAAACCACCACCAACAACCAGTGACTTCAACACACAAAGCCTAAAATCTAATTCACTGGTAAAGAAATCACATTAAAACTAAATAGAATGCAATACGAGAGGTACAGAAAGAAGGATCGACAAGTGTGTTCATAAAGGTTGTGTTGGAATTTTAGTTAACAGGCCTTTATTGCACGCACTCTGCAAGCAGCGTACCACACTGGGTTGTTACATTTTCAAACTAATTTGTGATTTCTTCAGGTTCTGACAACCTGAAGGGGGAAATAGGCCATTCCTCTGATTGTTCACTAACCTCACAGTCTTTTTTTTTTTTTTTTTTTTTTTAGAGGAAGGACAAAGTTATTTTTAGACACTATTAATTTAGCTTAAATGATTCTAGCTACCGGCCATGTGTAATCAGCTTTTTCCTCGTTTCTACTTAGAGTTGTCTGGAAATGCATCAGAAGGGAGAATTAGAAAATGTATTGTTTCAGAGCATCCATAACTGCTTCTAATGTCAAAATACAAGTGGGGTTTCCAGGCTACATGAAAAGTAGTCAGATTCAGTCCTCTGTGTAGGAGGCCAGCTTTTTGGCCGCTACAAATGCATGGACAGAGAGAGGCTGTTAACTTGAGAAGTGCTCCCTAACGTCCCATGGAATGGGATTTGAGAATACCCATCTATATTTTCAAGCACACAGAGTTCACTCACAGTAGGAAAAATTTTAAAAGATTTTGAGGGAGATTGCTGCTGAGAGATTATGGAAGGGATTATTTGGTAGAGACCACTGGAAGGTTTTGTTTTTTCCTGGGGAACTAGCCTTCTGGGTTAATTCAGTGTCCATCACTTAATTCAGAGGGCCCAACTGCATTGTTCTAAAAGGTCCTGCATGGTCCTGGGTAGGTGGGCAGACGGGGAGAGAATTGGGGGTTCTCTCGGATGGTGGGATCAACTCTGAGCCCCCGCCCTCAGCCTGGTGAACCAACTGGGTGACGTGCTCAGGGAGTGTGTCACCTAGCTGAAAACTACAAAGGACAGTGGGTGCTCTGCCCCATGTGGGGAGTGCTATAGAGGACTTTGACTTTGTGTAGTAATTTTAAATTTGGAGGAAAGTTTCCCAAGTAAAAAAAAAATCTCTATTCATATTTAGAGAAATGTGTTTTTTTTTAAATTTATTGTTTAATTTACATCCATGTTAGCATATGGTGCAGCAGTCTAAGGAGTAGATTCCTTAATGCCCCTCACCCATTTAGCCCATCCCCCTCCCACAATGCCTCTAGCAACCTTCTCTTTGTTCTCCATATTTAAGGGTCTTTTATGTTTTGTCCCCCTCCCTGTTTTTATATTCTTTTTGCTTCCCTTCACTTATATTCATCTGTTTTCTATCTTAAATTCCTCCTATGAGTGAAGTTATATGATATTTGTCTTTCTCTGACTGATTCATTTTGCTTAGCATAATACCCTCCAGTTCCAACCATGTAGTTGCAAACGGCAAGATTTCATTCTTTTTGATGGTGAACTAATACTCCATTGTATTTACATCCGACATCTTCTTTATCCAGTCATCTATCGATGGACATTTGTGCTCTTTCCATACTTTGGCTATTTTTGATATTAATATAATTTATTAATTATATTAATAAAATTAATTAATAATTAATAATAAATATTAGTTATTATATAACTATATAAATATAATATGTATTATATTTTAATATAAAATATAAAATTTATATAAAAATAAAATAATAAAAATTAATAATTAATAAAAAATAAAATTTTGGCTATTTTGATATTAATATAATTAATTAATTAATAAAATAATTATTATTAATTAATAATAGATATTTAACATATATGAAATATATAATATATATTATATTTTAATATAAAAATATATGTAAAATAAAATAATAAAAATAATTAATAAAAAAATAAAAATATCAGCCCAAGACTGATCTCATCTTGAGAGGCAATATTTTCATCAGCGCAGCCTGGCTCTAGACTTTCCATCCTTCTGTTTCCGACAACTAGAGCTCAGTCCTGCTCCTGGTTCCCATTGCATGGCCTCACCTGAATCCAGTCGGCTTCATTATTAGGCTCTTCCTGTTACTCTCCTTCCTGGACATGTCACTCAAAGTTTGGTACTGGGGCTCCCCCTGTTTCCCAGGCTCCACACCTGCCCAGCCCTCCTGTCCCCACCTTTGGCTCACGTAATTGGGTCTGCTCTTGTGAGCCTGCACCTTCTGCCTCCTCCTGGTCCAGGGCCTTGCATTTTTCTTGCTAACCCCTCTCCCAAAGCCTGTTCCTAAATCACAGGCTATGGACAGGATGTCCAGCCCTACATATCCGATCTCTATGTACTTTAGACCTCAGGCCTAGATGGCCTGTTGTTAGGTTTTCATTACATGCTAGACCACTGGGCCACAGCTTGTGTTTATTGAACCTTTCATTTCCTCCACGTATTTAATGACTACATCATTTAAACTCACCTGTTTTGGTTGCTTCCATTTTGACCAATGATTTCTATACTGTTTGGACACTCTGCTTGAGTATATCCAGGTATCTACTGTCAGCGCCAGAGCATAGGATGGTTCCGCTTATCCTTGCTCACCTTTGTGGGTGGGTCTAGAGACTGGTCATGGGTCTTTTATCTTCTCTGATTCAAAAGTGCAACAATGGTTATTCTCCACGAAGTATGTATTACCTCTACTTGTGTGACCTGTGTCACAGCAGGATTGACGTCTGGTTTGGGTCTTAGCTCTGCTACTTCCTAGTTATGTGGCCTGGTATCTATTCCTTAATGCTGTCTACAATTCATTGTCCTCATTTGTAAAGTGGCGATCGTAATAGCTGTCTCATATTTTCTTGTGCGTGGACTAAATGAGATGATCTGAAGCCTTTAGCCAAGTGTCTTGTAAATAGTAAATGCTTAATTCATGGGAGCTACTTTTATTATTTCAGCTTAACTGAAGCGATGCACGACTATAAAATACAATTACAAACAACAGTGATATGTGAGAAGTTCAATGCTAGTGATGGGTATGGTATGCTTAGGGAACAGAAGTTCTCAGTGACGAGGCACAGGATTCTCTTGAAGTATGGAGGCTTCAGTGAAGCCACTGAACCACTTCAAGCAAGGATGGATAGGGCTTGGCCAGAAAGAACAGAGGAATCCATTCAGTTAGGCCACAATTTCCCGAATCCAGCACTACTGATAATTTGGGCTGAATGATTTGTTTGTTGTGGTGGTCTGTTCTGTGCATTGTAGAATGTTTAGCACTAGATGTCCTCTGCCCATTAAAGGCCAGTAGCACCTCACCCCTCCATTCCAGTCATGATAGTACCTAATGTCCCCTATGGTCTCATCCTCAGTTGAGAATTCTCAGTTGGGCCAATAAGGGAGGTAAAAACTTGAGGGTTGTTTTCAGTGCTTTCTCATTCTCACTTCTGGTCTGTCAGCCTCCACTTTTAAGAACATGAGGTATAGGGGTGACTGGGTGGCTCAGTTAGCTAAGTGTCAGGCTTCGGCTCAGGTCATGATCTCACAGTTTGTGAGTCTGAGCCCTGCATCAGGCTCTCTGCTGTCACCATGGAGCCCGCTTCATATCCTCTGTCCCCCTTGCTCTCTGCCCCTCCCCCACTTGCCCTGTCTTTTTCTCAAAAATAAATAGACATTTAAAAATATGGTTTTGGGGCACCTGGGTGGCTCGGTCGGTTAAGCGTCTGACTTCGGCTCAGGTCATGATCTCACAGTTCGTGAGTTCCAGCCCCACATCGGATTCTGTCCTAGCAGCTCTGAGCTTGGATCCTGCTTCGGATTCTGTGTCTCCCTCTGTCTCTGCCCCTCCCCTGCTCACACTCTGTTTCTATCTCTGTCTCTCTAAAATATAAATAAACATTAAAAATTTTTTAATTGCTTAAAAAAAAAAGAACATGACATGTTAATCTGGTGTCTCAACTCTAAGTGGCCCTATTTCTCATCAGTCATCACAAGGACCACATACCCATCCTGCTAGTATCTATTTCACCAAGAATATTGGTGTTTATTAAGTGTCAGAGGCTGTGCCAAACACCGAGGGCACGAAATCTTTCCTCAGTCATAGTTCATGGCTGAGGCTCAGAGCTTGAAATTTACTCCCTCTTTTCGTTTTTATGCATGCCAGTCATTTCTCAGAATTCTGTTCCAATTTTTGTATAATTCATTTATCACCATAAATCATTAGTTACCTCGTTACTACTAATCATTAACTCATAAAGATTATAATTGCTGGTATAATTATTAAACATAAAATATTAATCGCCTATACCTCCATTGATTTAATAATTATCATGAACTTTTAGGCTCTGTGCCTTCATATTGAAGCTTTTCTGAACCCTTCCAACCTGTGAGTCTAGGAAGGCACATTATCTGAATTCCCAAGATCATCCATCAAATCTTGATTAACCCAGGTCCCCACTAGTTTTTTTGCTCAACACCCACATTGTAATTAACACCCTGTGGATTGATTTGTTTTCTTTAGTTAATACCTGGCTCTTGATAGCATTAACATTCACAACCCCCCTTAATTAAAAATGCATAGGATTATTATTTTCAGCAACAACAACATTTGAAGGTGCACACGCGCTTTGACTTTGGGGTTGAGCCAGTCATGACAAAGTGATGTCTGCCATGTGGGCTTGGGTACAATGCGTACATACATATGCATTCAACCATAATGAGTGCAAATGGTTTGAGAGCACTTCCATTCTCTAAATAATATCAATTGAGAACTCTTAAATACCACCCACTCTGAACATTAGGTGCTTTACAAAAGGCAGAGAGCAGTTAGTCCTCTGCAGATGCAAGGTGGAAGATGGTGAAAGATGTGCATGATGTGTGAATGTGCAAGTTCGTCTCCTTTGATCGAAGGGCTGCTTGTCAAAATCTGTATCTCCCATCAGCTGAATGACCCGGCCTCTGGTCCTTCTGATACTGACATTACTTGAAGGGACATTACGCAAAGGGATGCTTGCCATGTGGGCTAGAATCTGTGTTTGTGGACAACAGTAGCTACTACATCTATTAGCATGAACCCAGCTTGAACTTCTTTTCTGTAATCTAGAAATCTGTTGCGCCTCCAGATGGTGAAACTTATTTACAACAGTTACCTTTGCTTTCCTTTTAGTATAGTTCTGATGCTTTTCTCATGCTGGAAATTGATATGGAACTTAAAAGTGTTTAGACAGCTCCCTGGGAAACTTTTAAAAGCCATTAATGTGGTAACAATTTTGCTTCTATATTTTATCTCCCAATTGGTTATAATGGAAGTAATTATCACACCCAAAGGGAGAATCATGACTTCAGGCAGTACATAAACAGCTACATTCTTTGGAAACAAAGTCTTGTTTTCATGTAAATGCCCTGAGTTATGAAGAAAAATCGAATCAATCTGGAAAGCATAATACCATGACAGAACCCTTTCTCAAAAATAATCCAAGTTGTCAGGCCTGTGTATCATATACTTTAATAAGAGACAAGGACATAGTTTATACATCAAATCTTTATTGCTCCAGACATTTGATTAGGTCAGGCTGTACTTATATACTAGCCATTAATCCCTTAAACACTCAACAAAGAAATCTTGATGTTACCGAGCACCTAGGACTTCAGTGTCAAAAAAAATAAGTTACCTAACCTCTCAGAATTTTAATGTGTTATTATTTTTTTTGCATGTGTCTAATTAAAAACTTTTATTTATTTATTTATTTTACAAATAGTTTATTGTCAAATTAGTTTCCACATAACACTCAGTGCTCATCCCCACAAGTGTCCTCCTCCATGCCCATCCCCCTCCCCCCCACATCCATCAGTCCTCAGTTTTTGTCAGCATTCAAGAGTCTCTCATGGTTTGCCTCTCTCCCTTTCCCCCACCATTTCCCCCCTTCTTCTCCCCCTTGTTCCTCCGTCAAGTTCCTCCTAATCCTCCTATACGTGCAAACATATGATATTTG
Source organism: Proteles cristata cristata (assembly GCA_017311185.1). NCBI lineage: Eukaryota > Metazoa > Chordata > Mammalia > Carnivora > Hyaenidae > Proteles > Proteles cristata. Next base: position 60,786 of record JAESUZ010003126.1, on the reverse strand, counting down.
TCCTTCTCTGCCTGACTTATTTCGCTCAGCATAACACCCTCAAGGTCCATCCATGTTGCTACACAGGGCCAGATTTCATTGCTTCTCATTGCCATGTAGTATTCCATGGTAGAGATAAACCACATCTTCTTGATCCATTCATCTGTTGATGGACACTTAGGCTCTTTCCATGTTTTAGCTATTGTGGAGAGTGCTGCTATGAACATTGGGGTACATGTGCTCCTATGCATCAGCATTTCTATATCCCTTGGGTAAATTCCTAGCAGTGCTATTGCTGGGTCATAGGGGAGTTCTATTGTTAGTTTCCTGAGGAACCTCCACACTGTTTTCCAGAGGGGCTGCACCAGTTTACATTCCCACCAACAGTGTAGGAGGGTGCCCGTTTCTCCACATCCTCGCCAGCATTTAGAGTTCTCTGATTTGCTCATTTTAGCCACTCGACTGGCATGAGGTGGTATCTCAGTGTGGTTTTGATTTGTATTTCCCTGATGAGGAGGGATGCTGAGCATCGTTTCATGTGTCTGTTGGCCATCTGGATGTCCTCTTTGGAGAAGTGTCTGTTCATATCTTCTGCCCATGTCTTCACTGGGTTGTTTGTGTTTCGGGCATGTAGTTTGGTGAGTTCCTTATAGATTCTGGATATTAACCCTTTATCTGATATGTCATTTGCAACAATCTTTTCCCATTCCGTTGGTTGCCTATTAATTTTCTGGGTTGTTTCCTTGGCTGTGCAGAAGCTTTTAATCTTGATGAGGTCCCAAACATTTATTTTTGCTCTTGATTCCCTTGCTTTTGGGGATGTGTCAAGTAAGAAGTTGCTGCGGTGGAGGTCAAGGAGGTTGTTTCCTGCTTTCTCCTCTAGGGTGTTGATAGTTTCCTGTCTCATGTTCAGGCCCTTTATCCATTTTGAGTTTATTTTTGTACATGGTGTGAGAAAATGATCTAGTTTCATTCTTCTGCATGTTGCTGTCCAGTTCTCCCAACACCATCTGTTAAAAAGGCTGTCTTTTTTCCATTGGATATCCTTTCCTGCTTTGTCAAAGATCAGTTGGCTGTATACTTTTGGGTCCACTTCTGAGTTCTCGATTCTGTTCCATTGGTCTATGTGTCTGTTTTTGTGCCAATACCATACTGTCTTGATGATGACAGCTTTATAGTAGAGGCTAAAGTCTGGGATGGTGATCCCTCCCGTTTTGGTTTTATTTTTCAGGATTACTTTGGCTATTCGGGGTCTTTTGTGGTTCCATACAAGTTTTTGGATAGTTTTTTCTAGTTTTGAGAAGTATGCTGGTGCAATTTTGATTGGAATTGCATTGAATGTGTAGAGTGCTTTAGGCAGTAATGACATTTTAACTATATTTATTCTTCCTGTCCATGAGCATGGAATGTTTTTCCATTTCTTTGTGTCTTCTTCAATTTCCTTCATAAGTTTTCTGTAGTTTTCATCATACAGATCTCTTGTATCCTTGGTTAGGTTTATTCCGAGGTATTTTATGGCTTTTTGTGCAATTGTGAATGGGATCAGTTTCTTGATTTCTCTTTCTGTTGCTTCATTGTTGGTGTATAAAAATGCAACCGATTTCTGTACATTGATTTTGTACCCTGCAACTTGGCTGAATTCTTGGATCAGTTCTAGTAGGCTTCTGGTGGAGTCTGTCGGGTTTTCTATGTAGAGTATCATGTCATCTGTGAAGACTGAAAGTTTGACTTCCTCTTTGCCAATTCTGATGCCTTTGATTTCCTTTTGGTGTCTGATGGCTGATGCTAGGACTTCCAGCACTATGTTAAACAATAGTGATGAGAGTGGACATCCCTGTCATGTTACTGATCTCAGGGGGAAAGCTCTCAGTTTTTCCCCGTTGAGGATGATGTTAGCTGAAGGCTTCTCATAGATGGCTTTGATGATGTTTAAGTAGGTTCCTTCTACCCCAACTTTTTCTAGAGTCTTTATTAAGAAGGGATGCTGTATTTTGTCAAATGCTTTTTCTGCATCTATCGACAGGATCATATGGTTTTTATCTTTTCTTTTATTGATATGATGTATCACATTGATTGTTTTGCGAATGTTGAACCAGCCCAGTAACCCAGGAATGAATCCCACTTGATCTTGGTGGATGATTCTTTTTATATGCTGCTGGATTCGATTTGCAAGGATCTTGTTGAGAATTTTTGCATCCATATTCATCAAGGATATTGGCCTGTAGTTCTCTTTTTTTGCTGGATCTCTGTCAGGCTTGGGAATCAAAGTGATGCTGTCTTCATAAAATGAGTCCGGGAGTTTTCCTTCGATTTCTATTTTTTGGAATAGCTGGAGAAGAATTGGGATTAATTCTGTTTTAAATGTCTGGAAGAATTCCCCAGGGAAGCCATCAGGTCCAGGGCTCTTATTTGTTGGGAGATTTTTGATTACTGATTTGATTTCTTCACTCGTTATGCGTCTGTTCAGGTTTTCTATTTCTTCCCGTGTGAATTTTGGTAGTGAGTGTGTGTTTAGGAATTTGTCCATTTCTTCTAAGTTGTCCAATTTGTTGGCATATAATTTTTCATAGTATTCCCCGATAATTGCTTGTATTTCTGAGGGGTTGGTTGTAATAAGTCCTTTTTCATTCATAATTTTGTCTATTTGGGTGCTCTCTCTTTTCTTTTGGATAAGTCTGGCTAGAGGTTTGTCAATTTTGTTTACTTTTTCAAAAAACCAACTCTTGGTTTCATGGATCTGTTCAATTGTTTCTTTGGTCTCTATGTTGTTTATTTCTGCTCTAATTTTTACTATTTCTCTTCTTCTACTGGGTTTAGGGCGTTCTTGTTGCTCTGCCTCTAGTTTCTTTAGGTGAGCTGTTAGATTTTGGACTTGCGCTTTTTCTAATCTCTTGAAATAGGCCTGGAGAGCAATGTACTTTCCTCTTAGGGCTGCCTTTGCCGCATCCCATAGATTTTGAATTGTTGTGTTTTCATTTTCATTTGTTTCCATATATTTCCATATATTTTTTAAAATCATCTCTAATTGCCTGATTGGTCCATTCATTCTTTAGCAGGGTCCTCCATGTTTTTGGAGGTTTTCCAGACTTCTTCCAGTAATTGATTTCAAGTTTCAAAGCATTGTGATCTGACAGTGTGCATGGTATGATCTGTATTCTTTTGAATTTATTGAGGGCTGCTTTATGTCCCAGTATGTGATCTATCTTGGAGAATGTGCCATGCGCACTTGAGAAGAAAGTAAATTCCCTAGCCTCAGGATGTAAAGTTCTAAATATATCCGTCAGATCCATCTGGTCCAATGTGTCTTTCAAGTCCATTATTTCTTTAGTGATTTTCTGTCTGGTTGACCTATCCATTGCTGTAAGTGGAGTATTAAAGTCCCCTGCTATTAGCACATTCTTATCTATAAGCTTGTTTCTATGTGTGATTAATTGTTTTAGATATTTAGGTGCTCCCATATTCGGTGCGTAGACATTTATGATTGTTAGTTCTTCCTGATGGATGGACCCTGTGATTATTATGTAGTGCCCTTCTTCATCTCTTGTGATTGTCTTTAATTTAAAGTCCAGTTTGTCTGATATAAGTATCGCTACTCCGGCTTTCTTTTGATTTCCTATAGCATGATATATATTTCTCCATCCCCTTACTTTTACTCTGAAGGTATCTTCCCGTCTAAAATGAGTTTCTTGTAGACAGCATATAGATGGATTTTGTTTTTTCATCCATTCTGCTACCCTATGTCTTTTGATTGGAGCATTCAGCCCATTTACATTCAGTGTTATTGAAATATGTGGGTTTAGAGTCTTTGTGTGTTTTGTAGGGTTCATGTTTGTGGTGGTGTCTCTGGAATCTTTGTTCCTTGCAACCTTTCCTTCAGAGCATCCCCCTCAGGATTTCTTGTAGGGCTGGCTTAGTGGTGACAAATTCTTTCAATTTCTGTTTGTTTGGAAAGGTTTTTTATCTCTCCTTCTATTTTGAATGACAGGCTTGCTGGATAGAGGATTCTTGGCTGCATATTTTTACTGTTCATCACATTGAAGATCTCCTGCCATTCCTTCCTGGCCTGCCAAGTTTCAGTAGATAGGTCTGTCACCACTCCGATAGGTTTCCCTTTGTATGTTAGGGCCCTTTTCTCCCTAGCTGCTTTCAAAATTCTCTTTGTCCTTATATTTTCCCATTTTGACTATGATATGTCGTGCAGAAGATCGACTCAAGTTACGTCTGAGGGGAGTCCTCTGAGCCTCTTGTATTTCCACATTTACTTCCTTCCCCAGGTCGGGGAAGTTCTCTGCTATAATTTGTTCCAGGACTCCTTCAGCACCTTTCCCGCTCTCTTCATCTTCTGGGATTCCTATGATACGGATATTGTTGCGTTTGACCATATCACTGAGCTCTTGAATTCTTCTTTCCTGTTCCTTGATCAGTTTGTCTCTTTTTTTGTCAGCTTCTTGTTTTTCTATAATGGTGTCTTCTAAATCACTTATTCTCTTTTCTGCCTCTTCAATCCTTGCATTGGAGGCCTCTAATTTATTATGTATCTCATTTATCGCATTTTTTAATTCTTCATGCCTATTTTTATTTTCCATTCTGTCTGTTGCCATAGTTTCTTTGATGTCCCCTATGTTTTTTTCAAGCCCAGCTATTAATTTTACCATTATTATTCTAAAATCTTGTTCAGTTATGCTGCTGATATCAGTTTTGAGCAGTTCATTAGCTGTCATTTCTTCTTCGAGTTTATTTGGAGGAGAGGTCTTTCGTTTCGTCATTTTATTAGCTTTCCGGCTCTTGTTGGTTTTAAAGACCTGTTATGCTCTCTGTTTCTATGAGCGCTGCTATATCCAAGAAGACTCTTTGACTTTCCAGGGCCTATGCTTTGAGAGAGTGTTTTTTTTTTTTTTAAATGTTTATTTGTAGGAGACAGAGAGAGACAGCGTGAGCAGGGGAGGGTCAGAGAGAGAGGGAGTCACAGACTGAAACAGGCTCCAGGCTCTGAGCTGGCATTCAGCACAGAGCCCGACGCGGGGCTCGAACCCACGAACCGCGAGATCATGACCTAAGCGAAAGTCGGATGCTTAACCGTCTAAGCCACCCAGGCGCCCCAGAGAGTGTTTTTTGAATGGTATCCCTTGGTCTCTCTTGTTGGGACCTTGATTATTTTATTTTCCTATTCGTAGTGATATTTGAGACTCTCCACCTTGTGTACTCTAGCTTGTTTCTTGAGGTAGCCCTGGAAAAGAAAACAGACAGACAAACACACAGGGAGCAGGATCACACAAACGCACAGGCTACTTCAACTAACATGCAAAGCGAGAGGGAAAATGAAAAAGTTAAGAGAAAAGATGGAGCAGGGAGGGCGAATAATATGGAGTATAAAGTATGTAAATGGGTCAAAAAAGGGGAAAAGAAAAGGGGAAAAAAAAGAAGAAAACCGATGGACAAAGAACGGTTTAAAGCATATACCTGGATTTCCCAGCTACAGTTAAATAGCCGTGTATATGCAGTGCTGGTTGAAGAGCATAGAGAAAGAGAGTGAAGGCAGGGCAGGATGAGGCAGAATTGGAAATAGAATGAATGGGCAGAAGGGATAAGAAGCTTTTTTCAAAGAGGTAAAGGGTAGAATATGGTTGGATAGGTGAGAGAAGGATGCTTGAATTATCCAGAGAAACTATATAGTCTAATTACTCCTGAGAGAAAGAGCTGAAAATGTCGGTAGGTGTAGAATTTACATTTACAGAGTGTACTCGTTGTGGTTGTTTAAGCAAGCTGGCAACCAGAGTTAGTCAGGTCAGTGTTCTGGGGAAAAAAGAGAGAAAAGAGAAAGAAGAAGGAAAAAAAGAAAGAGGAAAAAAAAGGGGAAATGAAAAGAAAGAGAAAGAAAAAAAAAACAAAAAAAGGAAAAAAAGGAAAAAGAGAAAAAAAAAAGGGAGGAGGGCACCTCTCAGGCAGGGATGGGCGTGGCGTGATCCAATGCCTCAGGCGGAACCTCTGCTTTGGCGGTTGTGGGGAGGAGAGTGACGGTGCTCCAGTCCCTTCTTGAACCAAGAGCTGCACCTCACTCTTTTGGGGGTGTAAACTCCCCGCACCGGGGGCGCAGCCGAAGTTGGTTGCACTCTTCAACCCAGGCCAGTTCCAATCTCCATGTCCCAGTCCGCGCGCCCCACTGAAGTTGCCTTAGACACAGCTTCCCAGGCAACCCCATCGGGCAATTCCAGGCTCCCTGCCGAGCTCTGGGGGCGGAGTCAGAATCTCTGCTTCCTTCTCTGGGTCGGGCTGGCGCGCATGCGCGGGGGCTTGCCTGCCGGTTGCTCTGAGCGCGAGTCCGCTGGAGTGAGGAAAACCGGGTCCCTCTATGGCTCGTCACCCGAAACACGAACTCATAGGCTAATATCCCAGTTTTTAGTTCTCTGCCTTCCCTCTGGAGTTCCAGCCAGCCAGGAGCGCGGACGCCTGGTATCCGCGTGGCTCTTTCAGGGTCCCCAGCCGCCCGGGAGCTACAATGGCAGCAGGCGCGCCACCACTCTGAAGTCCCGCCTCCAGGAACCAGCACAAAGAAGCAGTTTGTGTGCTCAGCTCCCCCCAGGACCAGTTGGCGTGAGGGGACCTGGTGTGCAGGTATTTGGCAAGTATGGTCTTTCTATGCACCGAGCGGAGGTTTACCCCCTCCGAGTGGAGGTTTTTCTGTTTCAGACTCTCTCCTTTTCCCCTCTCATTCCCCATAGAGGGTAGAGGGGGATCGTCTCTCACCCTGGAGTCTCCGATCCCGGCCTGATTTTATCTTCCCTGGTTCGCACTCACATTAGAAGGCTCTCTCAGTGGATTCTGCGTCCTTTGTCTCCCAATCTCTCAGGTTTTGTAAGGTTTCCAATGGCTTCAGATCTTTTCTGTGTGATGTATGGGCGCGAGTGCAAGTACGGAGCTCCTTACTTCTCCGCCATCTTGCCCCCTTCCTTTTAATGTGTTATTTTTAAGAGTAAGAACAAAGGTACCTCTCTTATGGAACTATTGGGTGACATAGAAAATAACACATGTACATCAGCTAGTGTATGCTTTGTGGCTGCTGAATAAATGATTACTCTTTCTGCCCATGGGTAGGTAGTGTCTGTGTGTATTTATGTTGCAGATCAGCAGAGGGACACTAAGTTCTGGTCCTTCTGTTTTTGAATTTAAATCAGAAAAAGAGGCTTTACTGGTATTACAGTAGGTTTTCTTTCCCCCACTTTGCAATATACCATAAAAGGCTTTGTTCATAGGGGCACCTGAGTGGCTCAGTTGGTTAAGCATCTGACAGTTGACTTTGGCTTAGGTCGTGATCTCACGGTTTGTGGATTTGAACCCCGTCTTGGGCTCTATGCTGAAGTGTGGAGTCTGCTTGGGATGCTCACTCTCTGTCTCTTTCTCTGTCCCTCCCCCCTACACGCGCGTGCGCTCTCTCTCTCTCTCTCTCTCTCAAAATAAATAAACTTAAAAAAAAAAAAAGGCTTTGTTCACAATACTGCTCACTAAAAATCTAATCATGTGACCTAAATCTAAGTCAGCTAGTTTTATCTATGTACTGCTCAAGAACCATGGCATATGGGTATATTAAGCTAATTGGTGAGTTATTTCAAAGCATGAAACTGTTCTGGTCTATACACCTAGCTTCCAGTTGTTTGCACTGCTATTATTTTTTCTATTTAGAAAGCAACAATTCAGCAGTCATTGAAAATCTATAATGAGTGAGGCAGTCTGAGGGAGAAAAAGATGAATGTCACATATCTGAATAGCAATTAATTGCAATTCAGTTTTCCTTAGGGAAGTAAGGCTTCTCCAAATTGCTTTATAAGAACTTAGTCAGAAGCCTATGAGTTAGTTGAAGACATGACCCCCAAGCTGGAAACTGTATTTTCAGCCTTTTTGGCCATGAGCTTGACTGAATATGGGCCAATGGGATATGAAAAGCAGTATGTGCAACTTCAAGGTATGAACTTAAATATGAACTGCTCTCTTTCAAATTCCTTTTTCATCTTCTTACACCCAAGTCAGAGATCTTGACCTTTGAGCTGGAGGTAGGAACAGGATGGATGGATCTCTGGAGTATGAACTCTGGGGAGGAGGATTGAAGAAATGTATGGGGAGGTGAGTTCACCTTGATACTTGAGTGACCAAAAAATATCTCCCATGGCAGATGCTTCTATTTGTACCCTAGCATGCATTTCCTTTTGTATCTTTTAGTAAGAGAATCCTTAAATTTTAGCTGGATACATACATGACCATTTGGAGACTACATTTCCCAGGCTCCCCTGAGCTCTTGGTGGTTGTGATGTACCAAAAGGTAGGCCAATGGCTGCCTGAAAGAATGGATCCTCTCCCTGGTCCTGAATTTCCTCTTCCCTTCCCAGTGGGCCTGGAATATAGTCATGGTTGCAAACGTGGTTTTTATGGGCATGGTGGTAACTGTTTTTAACCATGTAGATGAAGATGGTGGAACAAATTGAGTGACATGTGGATTCTTGAATGAGAGCATGGAACACAGTTGTCCTGTTAACCTTAGGTGGCTCACTCTATTTTGAGGTATCTTTGTACACAGTAATCATTCCATGATTAATGTAAGTCCCATATATATAGTTTTACTCTTTAAAATTTTTTTTTCAATGTTTTATTTATTGTTGGGAGAGAGATAGAGACAGCATGAGAAGGGGAGGGTCAGAGAGAGAGAGGGAGACACAGAATCCGAAGACAGGCCCCAGGCTCTGAGCTAGCTGTCAGCACAGAGCCTGAGGCGGGGCTCGAACCCACGAACCGTGAGATCATGACCTGAGCCGAAATTGGACGCTTAATCGACTGAGCCACCAAGGTGCCCAATTTTACTCTTTCTAAACACCTTTACATGTATAACTTTAGTCTACTGATTTTTTTTTTCTTTCTTAACTGAATGCCTAAGGTAGGGCTTGTCTTACCCTGGGCCCTGCGGATATAGAAATAAATCACACATTCATCAAGATGGGGGGCTAACTGGAAAAAAACAAGATTTTTCTTTTTTGAATAATAGAAATTTGGGAAGACAGGGCAAGGTGGATGCTTGAACCACAGGTGCTAGAGTTTCCCTTATACAGAAGGAGGTCTGTCTCTTTTTCTTTGATTCAGTGGTTCTCAGCCCATGGGTTTTGGAGCAGCAGCATCAGGTGCATCTAGAAATTTCTTAGGAATTCTAATCCCCAGCCTCCCCAAACCTAATCTACTAAATCAGAAACACTGAGACCCAGTTTTAACAAGCCCTCCAGGTGATTAGAAGGCATGCTTAAACTTGAGAATAACTGCTTTAGTCCTTTTTAAAAATTGTTTAATGCTTTTTTATTTATTTCTGAGAGAGAGAGAGAGAGAGAGAGAGAGAGAGAGAGAGAGAGAGAGAGAGAGACACACACACACAGAATCTGAGGACAGGCTCCAGGCTCTGAGCTAGCTGTCAGCACAGAGACTGACGAGAGGTTTGAACCCACAAACCATGAGATCGTGACCTGAGCCAAAGTTGGACACTCAACCGACTGAGCCACCCAGGTGCCCCCCGCTGCTTTAGTCCTTATAGCAGCTCTGGAAGCTAGTCAAGGAAGTTTATAATATACCCATTTTATGTATAGAAGAACCAAAGTTTAGGGGATTAGGCACTTGCCTGTGGCTTGTGGCAGACTCTGGTTTAGAGTCCAGGTTCTGATCCAAACCCTATGTATGAGACCAACTTCACTGTCCCATTTCTCTATGTAAAGGTTTGGAATTGGTTCCGTATACAGTATTTCTATACAGTGGCAAAAGTGGATTTGAGACTAGGGACAGAATGTACAATTACTGTTAGCTTCTGCAAATAGAAAAGACAGGATTTTGCCGCAGTTACTTTCCCTTGCAAATCCGTTATTTTCTGCAATGCCTGAGTATGTTTCATATCGACCACACACTGGTCAAAAGTGGGCTCCGGGGCCTTTCTACACAAATGTGTTTTCCATTTCTGAAGGGTGTTGGCAGCATAAAAGGCCCAGAAGGACCTTTCTGCATAGGTTTATGTGGCCATTGTGACCTAATGATTGCCCTTTATGTGTTCCTAAGTGGTAGATGTCCATGCGGTATCAATTTAGAAACAGTATATTGAAACACCGCCATGGCTGGTCAGAAGGTGCCTACACCTTTCTGAGTCAGGTGTGACAGGCACGTCCCATGAGCTGATCTTTCATCATGGACAAGTTGACCTGCATCTGTGTTTTTAAAAAGTATGACAAGCAGGGGTGCCTGGGTGGCTCAGTTGGTTAAGCATCCAACTTTGGCTCAGGTCATGATTTTGCAGTTGGTGGGTTGAAGCCCCACATCAGGCTCTGTGCTGACAGCTCAGAGCCCGGAGCCTCCTTCAGATTTTATGTCTCCTTCTTTCTCTACCCCTCCTCTGCTCAAGTTCTGTCTCTTAAAAATAAATAAACATGAAAGAAAGTATGACATCAGCATTTCTTATGGTTTGAAGCTAAATGATAATTTCAGAGTTGTCTTAATCTCTGTTGTAAAATCTACAATGAATTAATACTAAAGTCATCAAGTTTTTAAAATCTCTAATATTTCCTTTTCTTTTTAACAAAGATATAGAGCAGGCTGTGATTGCCTAAGTCCAAATGGTGAATAAGATTTTTTTAAGTGTTTATTATTTATTTTTGAGAGAGAGAGAGACAGCATGAGCAGGAGAGGGTCAGAGAGAGAGGGAGTCACAGAATCTGAAATAGGCTCCAGGCTCTGAGCTGGCGGTCAGCACAGAGCCCGACGTGGGGCCCGAACCCACAAACTGTGAGATAACAAACGGAGCTGAAGTCAGACACTTAACCTACTGAGCCACCCAGGTGCCCCTGGTGAATAAGATTTTTAATTGTGCTTCTTTGTAAATCCATTTATGTTGATTTGTGTAAACAGGAAACAATGCTGCTAAATTGGCAGAAGTGAAACAGATCTGGGCTCTGCCAAGGGGAGTGCTGTGGTAGGAGACTTTTCCATGTAAAGAGAGATGACAAAACCCCAGAGATGCCTGCAACCTTACTGAACAACAGCAACTGCTTCTGTGAAGCTTCTGAGGGGAAAAATAGAAAGTGTGCAGAAGGGACAAGCGCAGGACAAGGAATACAGGTACTTTGCTGGGGCTTTGGGCCCAAACTACATTATGAATAGTGATCTTGGCTGTATTGCAGGTAACTTTCATCCAGGCTAGAAATAGACCTATGTTCTCAAAACATGTGAGCGTTACCCCTTTCCTCCTAAGCACGCCCGGGAACCTCATCCCCTCTGTGGGACAATAAACAAGGCAGTGAGGAGTACATAAGAAAGCAGTGACTTCAAAATCCAGGCTTCTGCTGGTTTGGACAGGCCGCCCTCGCGATGAACCATCTACAACGCGTGGCATCAAAGAAACATTGCCGAGAGGGAAGAACACCTTTAGTCAGGCTCACTGCAGCGAGGGCTATCCACTCAGGCACAGATGGCCATTCCCTTGGCCGCGACCCATTCTTGATAGAGGGCTTAGGATGGGGTGGGAGGGGGCAGCTCTGTCCATACCCGCTGAGTAACAAAATGGCTGCTCTGCTCAGAAAGCTCAGTGGGGAAAGGATCAAACCAATGTGAATTGCCTTGCAAACAAGTAACTTCACCGACGGAGTTTTTTTACTTTTAGACTCATCTTAGGACCTGGAAAATGCTGATTTATTCATCCAACAAATCTCTGCGTGGAGCACTACCTACCGGAATAGCATTTGTGGTTGCACAGATCACCAAGAAACGGTCTTGACAGTGTAACGCTCCATTCAGCTTTGAGGGACACAGTATCTGAGGAAGAAATCAAACCGAGCGACTTGATCCAAAAGAAGGGAGAAAGAGAGAATGCCAGATCAGCCTTCATGCGGGGCGGGTGTTCTCATTTTCTTGGAAAACTAACACTTCTTAAGAACTTCAAGCTTCACACTCTGAAAGACTACATGGAATAAACACCATTCACTCCAATGCCTCCAAGATGCCTGATGTTTTTTGCCTTTGTTCTTTGTTTCTCAGAGCTGACCTTTTCTTAATGATATTTTACTGTAACCCAGTTCATGTTCCATCAAATAGTATGTTTAAAAAAGAAAATCCCATAGGACTTCCCTGGTAATTTTGCAGCGGTTTATTATAATTTTAAATACTTCAGAAAATTGACTTAAAAAACTCACTTGAAAGAATTTGAAAGAGAAAAAATATTGACCTTTATAATAAATTGATACTGTTACAAAAATATACCCTAGAGAAGACTGGAAATGGTCATTTAGAGTTGGATACTAACAAAGTAAGCTCTTTAATGTATCTCATAAATATATTTTATATGCCCTTCAAATGGCGAGAGAATAGTACAGGCCACTTTTTTTCATCCATAATTATTTTCTTCTCATCATAGGAATCCATTCTGTGTAATTTGTCCATGACATTTAGGTAGAAGTGGGAACATTTCCACTTCCTGTTTCTAAACACTGCAGCATTAACAATGTCACCTAGAGCTTATGTCTTATAATAATGTTGATTCTAGGGAATTGCATGATGCTCTATCCGAGGTTCTACCTCCAGAAAAGCAGTCACTGTGGCTGAAGTTTTAACACAGAAATAAAGTATTGTCTTTGCGAGTGTATAATGAAGATCCTGGTTTGAGTTTAAATAGAGCTCAGTTGGGCACATCTAGGTATGGAAGAGGAAACACATTCCCTAAAAATGTTCCCTGCCTCTATACACGATGCCTCCTGGTCCTTCTCTTTTCTACCTCCCTCAAGTTCATACTCTGAGTACCGATGGCTCAAGAAATAAGGGAAAATCTAAGAGATCACCTAGGAACTAGGAATTGGATCCCAAGTAAAGGACAGACAAGCCAAGGAAATAGATTGATTGGGCAAGGACTGGCAAGGTCTGCTGAGACAAAGGCGGCGGGCTAGTCAGGATAGAACACTCTCAAACATAAGGCCTTGAACCTCGTGACTTGACATTACAAAGGTTTATGTTATTCTCACTTAAAGTCCAACAGTGTTGGTGGCCAGCTGAATTTTACGCGGACACGAGAGAGCAAGGACATGGTAGCGTGTGGCCTCTGCAGTCGCTATGGCAGAGGGAAGAGTGCTGGAAGGTTGCCCATCAGTTCTTATATACTTGGATCAGCTAGGATGCAAGTTTTTTCCATCATTGTCCATTGGCCAGAATTAGTCAAATGGCCCCCATGTGTATGGGGCAGGGGAATGTGCATTCTGTGGGCAGCACACGTCTCTGCCATATATCCTGAAGGAGAGTGCCCGTTATGGAGGTTGTATGTTACCCCAGAGCTAGCAGCTCAGAGGAGCCACTTGGGGCCTGCATTTGGTTATCCCACTGGCTGGTTACAAAACCAGCCCCTTGGTTTCTAATTCTGCCTTTGCCTGAGAAGATGCTGCTGTCCCTTAACACAGCAACTGTGGTTCAGATTCGTGGCTGGAGACCACACACCAACGTGCTGTAGGTTCCTGATTTGTTTTGCCAATGATGCTGATGGAAGTAAGAGTCAAGGCGCTATTTTTGTGTGGAGTATTTCCTCCATCAATAGTCTCCTTGTGGCTGCGTAGTTACCTACATGTTTAGTCCAGGGAAGGCTACACCAGAATTCATCAAGAAGTCAAGTTCTTCTGCACTCTGCCTGTGTTTCCATTCCAAGAAGTTTGCACTAACAATCCGAAGGAAGGGCTTACCGTGATTTGGCTCTGCTGGTTCAGTATCTGCACGGCCACCTCCTTACAGGGAGAAGACAAAGACTCAATGCCAGGTACACCTCTACCTCTGGCTCTCTAGCAGCCAAGAAAAACTTGCCAGTCCCCAGTTTCAGATCAAACCAAAATCTCGCCCCCCCTGTATACATTGTTTGGGGAAACTCCACCTTAGGGCAAATGAAAAGGCACTGTCGGGTTCCTCGGTCGGATGGGTAGCTATGGAAAACATGGTTTCCTTAGCTCGGGCATCTTCTGGCTGGCTTCGATGACTTGTGTCAAAAGCCTCTCCCTGGAGGGCAGCAATGGAAGACCAAGAACACACTGACGGTGTGAGAGCACTGAGAATGCAAAGAATCAGCAGCATTTATGCCAAGAAATCTCGCGGCAGCGGAAGACAATGCCAACGGCTTTTGTTAGGACAAGAGACAGGAGATTCAGCACAGATGACAAGACTCATGACATCAGGCACCGTTGCCCTCTGCTCAAATGTCGGTCCTCGACACGGGGCACTGGCAGCCTGGAGCTGATGTTGGCAGGCGCTGGGGCTCTCTGCAGTGCTCCCTACCCCAGTGCCCTGATAGCGCAGGCGTGGAGGCTGTGGTTTCGGAGGGGCCAGCGGCACATTTCCTGCTGTTAGTCTTGGCAGGGACGGGGGACTGGATGCACAGACCACAGGGCCCAAGGGAGGACTGACACGGCTTACACTGTGTAGCAGGCAAGGGGGCTGATTCATGAAGGAAACCAGAGACTGTTCGCAATTTTCAGAATCACTGGGGAGAGATCTGAAGGGTGGAAGATGCAAAAATACTTTTCTTTTAAACTTAAAACGATTTTTAATGTTTGTTTTTGAAGGAGAGAGAGTGTGAGTGAGGGAGGTACAGAGAGAGAGAGAGAGAGATACAGAATCCCAAGCAGGCTCCAGGCTCGGAGCTGTCTGCACGAGCGGAGCCCAACATAGGGCTAGAACTCACAAACTGCGAGATCATGACCTCAACTGTAGTCTGACATTTAACCACCCGAACCACTCAGGAAACCCTATACAAAAATACTTTTGGCCTAAGATTGTGACCTAAGGACTCCACAGAAACATAGGGCCATCTGGGTGGTTCTTAGCTTTGGTTTCTTACATATTTGTTGAATACTTAATGGGGGCAAGTAAAAGATGCAAACCCTGTTTATCTTAAAATGAGGGATTTTACATTATTTTATTAGGATGCATAATTTGCATTTCACTTATGATACACATTTAGAAGGTGCAATTGTTTGGAACCTAAGAGCTTTTGGGCAAGCATTTGCCACCACATTGATTTGTGGGATACGATGAATAATGCATCCCTGTTGGCACTCCCGTACTGTACCCCACCTGGTCCCAGAATTCCTGTTGGTACAGTGACATCACACGTAGTTTGAAATCAGCTCCAGTAGAAGTATTCACACTTATCCAAATCAGTGAATGTTAAAATTAGGGCTTTCTTGAGGGGAGAGTCAATAACATTCTCCACATTTACACTACTGTCCTCAACTAATACTGCGAGGTACAAAGAGTTGAATTGAGTTGAATTTTTCCTATAGGCAACTGAGAGCTTTTGAAAGGAGGAATAATGTTTTCAAAGAGAATATTAAGAATATTAATCTGGCATTGATACATAGGAAAGGCAAGAATTGAGAGACTTGTGTAGCCAGTAAATAGTTTTGAGCCTCTTAATATAACCCAGAAACAGGGAATCAAGTACTTGAACTTGAGTGCTTCTGGTATAAGTAAAAAGGAAGAAATGAGTCAAAGAACCTTTTAGTTAAGACCTAGATTTTGTCAGACAAGGTCATGGTGATTGGCCCTTAGTAGACGCTCTTTAAATATCTTTAATGTCGAGTTAAATTGAGTTTGAATGAAAATTTATTCACAAATTTAATTCTCTGTTCTCACTCCCCACCTCCCGTTCTGTCTTCGATCTTTCTTCGTTCTGTTTGTTCTTTGCCTATACCTACTTCTGTTTCTTGCGTTGCTTCCCCCTCCCCCAATCATTCTATTTTTCTCTACTTCATTTCTAGAACAATTGGTAACCAGTCTTACTCTCTGCTCAGAAATTTGGGAAACAAAGTCGCATGGTAGATAGGATGATAGAGCTGTCCCTCCCAGAGATTAGGGAGTTGGTTTTCCCCAACAAAGGTATTTCAACACAGGCTGTTTCTGGTTGAAAAATACTTCATACTCTCTGCATGCTCCTTTATCTCATTTCAATAACATTTTATAGATGGAAGCAACACAATGAATGAAATATGAGTCACCTTTAAAGCTTGCAGTGTGCCTGTCAAATTCATCGCACAACCCACACACCAAATTCATTCCTTTAATTGAGCGTCTTATAGGTGCCACCCTTCAGCATATGCTGTAGTTAGTGATCAATTGCTACCATAAATGATTTAACATTTGTGTACACGTGAGATGACATGTCATAATTCATGGAAATGCCAATGCTGTGAAATAACCACAAACAGTGATAAATGGGCTGTCAATTCCCATATAATTACTCCAGCTCTGTCATCCTACTTTGTATGTTGCAGTGCATTAGTGCATAACAAATGTGCATCATCCCAGTGATCAATATCCCATTTCAAACGAAAGTGTGTTACTGTATAATTATCATGTTATATTTTCTGATGATTTTTCTGTCCAGCTATGCTGTACTGCACTTTAAAAATAAAACCGTGGATCATCTACCTGGATTAGCATGACTACATTGGTCATAATTAGCACATGGATTGATATGTGCAGTTGTAATGTAGACATTAGTTATGGCCTCTGACACCATTTGGATGTTAGATGGTTTAATTTGTCCACTTGAAGTAGTATCTTCTGAATAGCTGTCATGTGCCCTAAATAAATCTCATTCTCTGAGCCTTTGATCTGAAAACTTTTTTTCTTAGTGTATTAGTATGTTTTTTTCTTCCTTTACTCTTCATTCTGTTTTCTATTTCTTGATTCTGTTTATTTCATTTTGCTGAGGTAGTATTTTCTAGGTTATAGATGGAGGTCAATCAGATTGATCCAAAAAGGAACAACTTAAGACTAGCTCTTTGACAGGCAAAAAAAGACCATTTTTGTACATTCAGATACTTTAAGAATTTCCTGATAGTTTCTAGAAAGAATAGAGGTAACATAAACACCTCAGTTTTGCCAGCAGATATCTCTAGCCTAATCATGTACTTATAAAGTGGCAAAGAGGTACATCCTTAGCCTTGCTCAGCTCCCCTAGGGATGAATGACAGGAAGTCACGAGTAATCTGACTGACACTTGAATCTGGCTTGCCCATGATCTAAGACTGTCACTCAGCTAGTGAGATAGCTGGCTGACCCCTCAGCAGCTGCCTGTCGGGTATTCTCTTCTTGCCAAAACAATCAATTTCATTTAACTTTTTGAAATTATTTTATTCGATAAATTTGACATGTAACGTGTAAATTTAAGCAGTACATGTTACTCTGATTATACATCGTAAGAATGGTTTCCCTTGTGACAAAATATCACATTGCTTACTTATTGTACAATATTATTGTCTATGTTCTTTTAACTGTACATTAAGTATCTATGGCTATTTTAGTACTTGTTACAGTTTACTCTTTTTTTTTTTAAATGTTTTATTTATTTCTAGGAGAGAGAGAGACAGTGTGAGCAGGGGAGGGTCAGAGAGTCGGAGTCACAGACTGAAACAGGCTCCAGGCTCCGAGCTGGCAGTCAGCACAGAGCCCGACGCGGGGCTCGAACCCACGAACCGCGAGATCATGACCTAAGCGAAAGTCGGACGCTTAACCGACTAAGCCACCCAGGCGCCCCGTTACAAGTTTACTCTTAAACACCGTCAATCTTACGCTCCCACCGCTTAGCTCCTGATAACCACTGTTTTATTGTTTTTTTAACATTTGTATATATTTTTAGATTTTACGCATTGTGTAGATGTGTCATATCATTTTAATCCATTCCTTTGTTGGTTGTTTCCATATCTTGGCTATTGTGAATAGGGTGGTGATAAGCATGGGGGCACATATATCTTGCTGAACTCCTGTTTTCATTTCCTTTGGGTATATTCCCAAAGTGGAATTGCTAGACCTATGGTAGGTCTATTTTTAATTTTTTGAGGAACCTCCATATTCTTTCCCATAGTGATTGGACTAATTTACATTCCCACCAACAGTGTATAAGTGTTCCCTCTTCACAACATCCTCACCAGTGCCTATTGTCTCTTGTTTTCTTGATAATGACCATTCTGACAGGTGTGAGGTGATATCTCATTGTGGTTTTGCTTACTTTTTCCTGATGATGAGTGATGTTGAATACTTTCTCATGTGCCTGTTGGCCAACTGGATGTCCTCTTTGGAAAAAAGTCTATTTAGTTCTAATGCCCATTTTTCAATCAGATTTTTTTTGTTATTTGTTGTGTTCATTCTTTATATATGTTTGATATTAACCCCTTATCTGATATACAGTTTGCAAAAAATTTCTCCATTCTGAGGGCTGCCTTTTCATTTTGTGAATTGCTTTTTTTGCTGGGCAGGAACCTTTTGAATTTGACGTAATTCTGTTGGTTGATTTTTGCTTTATTGTTTGTGAAAAGCAATCATTTTCAGAAGTTATATAATCTTAGTTTCTTTTTGGAAAAAAAAAATAGCCATTCACTGAGAGTATTCTAGTAAAGGTTTAAAATAATGAATTAACACGTGGTCTGAATGTCCTAGCAGGAACATGTGATGCTTGAAAGAAACATAATTTGTGAGGAAGTGAGCTGCCAGAGGAACCTATGATACTGTTCCCAAGCTTGGGGATCAGGGTCTCCTAACCGGGGAGATAGTGTGTGTGCTTGCTCAGGTCTGTGGCACAGCAGTGTGGTAGCAGTGGGGTTTCTTTGCAGTTCTCTGACCTGTCTCTGACTCCAGTAAGCCCTCTCTGGCCAAGGGAATCCTGTGTTCACTGACAATATACACAGGACAGAGAGCACCCAGGGAAGGCCCCTAGGATAACTCTTCTTTGGCCTCTGCTGTATTTCTGAGGCCTGAGTGCTTATCTTTGCCCCATGCTGTCTCTGGAAATAAGCCTGAATTTGTCTTTAAGTTCAGTACTTTTCTTTTTCTTGTTTTTTAGCATTTTTATTTATTTTTGAGAGACAGAGCATGAGCAGGGGTGGGGGTTGGGTGGGGAGGCAGAGAGAGAAGGAGACACAGAATCCGAAGCAGGCTCCAGGCTCTGAGCTGTCAGCACAGAGCCCGATGTTGTGGCTTGAACTCACGAACTGTGAGATCATGACCTGATCCTAAATCTGAAGGCTCAACTGACTAAGCCACCCAGGGGCCGCTAAAGTTCAGTACTTTTCAAACCTTGCAAGATCAACCGAATGCATTTTCTTAATTCTTCCTTCCCTGTCCTGGCTTCCCAATATGAATTTTAAAATAGGCCCTTAATGACCACTTAACCTGATTTCATTCCCCATTCAAGCTTTGTTTGTTCCAAACCTTCTGACCATTGTTCTGTCCTGCATATTGGCTGTGCTCCAACCTCAAGCTGTTACCTGAGACTGAACAACTCTTGTCTCCAGTATTTTTCTCCATCAATTCCTGTTCATTTGGCAGACAAGTCTTGGTTTAAGTGTCCTTTTTTCAAAAGAAACTCTTCCTGATCTTCCAGACTCCTGAAGCCCTCTTCCCAGGCCATCCCTGCATTGCAATTGTACATTTATTTGATTATTGGGTTAACATCTTCCTTCTCCACTAGACGGTAAGCAGTTCAAGGGCCTGGATTATAGCTGTTTTACTTCATAATACTTGCTAACACCTCACCACCCCTGCCATGTGTGTGGTGAGTGTGTGCATATGTGTGTGTATATATGTGTGTGCCTGTGTCTGTTTAATGAATTGCCAGAGGAATGAACAGACAGATGAAAACTCATTACACAAATTTGCAACTGTGTTGGGAAATTATCTCTCCAGTACATAAGGACAGGAGACAGCAGATATGAACATTTGTAACATAAATTCTAACTTGGCAGGATAATTTCAAAACTTCTCTAAAATAAAATATCCTGAAAGCTATATGTGAATGTATTTTAAAAACAGAATACACAAAAGACTTTCCTATACATGATCTCATTTCATCCTCAGAACAGCCCTGTCCCCATTTCAAAGACAAGGAAGGCAAGATCAGATAAGGTGAGGAACTTTTTCAAGGACATTTGAACCCAGAATGTCTGATTCTTAGGACAGATCTTTTTCCACAACATAAAACTGCTATCATTTCTCATATGAAACAATATAATATTCTCAGTCTAATGGTTGGCTTAATGTTGTAAAATGGTAAGTTTTTGTTTCAGTGTTTTATAGTAGAATTTTCTTTTGTGGGAAGATGTTAATAGAGATAATAAGGGTTCAGAGCAAGACACCCCAAAATATGCCATACTGACATGTCAATTATTTAAAAAAATTTTTTTTTAATGTTTATTTTTGAGAGAGAGAGAGAGAGGCAGAGAGTGAGTAGGGGAGGGGCAGAGAGAGAGAGGGAGGCACAGAATCTGAAGCAGGTTCCAGGCTCTGAGCTGTCAGCACAGAGCCTGACGTGGGGCTTGAACCCATGAACTGCAAGACTGTGACCTGAGCCAAAGTCGGACATTTAACCAACTGAGCCACCCAGGTGCCCCACACGTCAATTATTTTTAATGGAAAGCACTTGAAAAACAGCAGATACATGGAAAGCATTCTGATTTTCCTTTTTCTTCCAGAAAGCAGGAGGTTAAACTCCCATGTGCAAGGTATCCAACCAGGATGAGGAGGAAGGAAAACATTCTTATCACCAAGACAGGGAGTCAAGGCCAAGAAACTTGTAGAAACAGGCTTTGTTTAACTTTAAATTAAAAAAAATTTTTTTTAATGTTTTTATTTATTTCTGAGAAAGAACGTGAACAGGGGAGGGTCAGAGAGAGAGGGAGATACAGAATCTGAAGCAGGCTCTGGGCTCTGAGCTGTCAGCACAGAGTCTGACATGGGGCTCGAACCCATGAACTGTGAAATCATGACCTGAGTCGAAGTCGGATGCTTAACCGACTGAGCCACCCGGGTGCCCCAGTTTTGTTTAACTTTTATCTTCCAAGTTACTTTCCCATAGTTAGCTGCCACCCACCAAAACCCATAGTCTTGTCATGTTTTCACAATTTACTACACTTTGTCCATTCTCTTTGGAAGCCTTTGGCTCTAAGTGATTCTTTGTGCCGTTCACTTGTCTTATAAAGGCTTCCATGGACATATCAAAACCACAGAATGAAATGTCTATGCTTTTCTCCTGCTTAGGTCAGTTTAATTCTTAGGCCCAGCCAGAGACCCTAAAGGAGAAATTTTCCCTTAGAAGGTCAATAAAAAGAATGGGCGGTTTACTTGAAATATCAATTTATGTAACATTTTCCCATAACACGGCTATTAATTAACATACCACAGCCGTTTCTCCATGACAGAAAATTGAAACATTTTGCTTTTTATCGAGAGATGTTCAAACAGCCCTCACAGGCATAGTATGTTGTTCCTGAACACAGCAAGTCTCAGACAGAGACAGGCATTTCTAAGATGAGAAGCTGTGGGGGATATTTGTCTTGATTGAGTCTTTGTGGTCAGAAGAAAATCACAAATCAGGAAGAACACTGCGATGGTTAATTTTATGTGTTAACTGGGCCATGGGGTGCCCAGACAGTTGGCCACACATTTTTTTTTCTTAATGTGTGTCTTAAGGGTGTTTCTGGGTAAGATTAGCATTTGCATTGGTAGACTGAGTCAAGCAAATTGCTCTCCTCAATGTGGGTGGGCCTCATCCAATCAGTGGAATATCTGAAGAGACCTGAAAGCCTGAATAATAGGCTCCCGGATTGTTTGATCTAGGACATTGGTCTCTTCCTACCTTTGGGAATGAACTGAACTGAAAAAATGTTCTGCTTGGGTCTCAAGCCTGGCAGCTTTCAGACAGGCTGCCAATTCACCATCCTGGTTGTAAGGCCTTTGGACTCAGACTATAACTACACCATCAGCTCTCCTGGATCTCCAGCTTCTGACTATATATATATATATGTATATAATATATTATATATATAATATATTTATTTATTACATATAAATGTATATATATACACACACACATATATATATAAATATATGATGAGATATATATGTATATATCATGACCTGAGCATAAATCAAGAGTTGGATGCTTATCCAACTGAGCCACGTAGGTGGGTGCCCCAGCAATAACTTTTTTTTCTTTGACGTACATTTTTTCATTTCTTTTTTTTTTTTTAACTTTTTAAAATGTTTTATTTATTTCTAGGAGAGAGAGAGAGAGATAGCATGAGCAGGGGAGGGTCAGAGAGGAGGGAATCACAGACTGAAACAGGCTCCAGGCTCTGAGCTGGCAGTCAGCACAGAGCCTGATGCGGGGCTTGAACCCACAAACCGCGAGATCATGACCTAAGTGAAAGTCAGACGTTTAACTGACTAAGCCACCTAGGCGCCCCCATTTCTTTTTTAAAAATAAATATATTTATTTAAATATATCATCGTATATTTATATGTTTCTCTGGGGAACCTTGACTAACACAGATTTGGGTACAGTAAGCTATGGGGCTGATGTTTGCTGGAAGGTGGGACACGGAGCCAAAGAGGCTTATTTGCAAACCTAATCTAGTAGCATTTGCATTGGGAGCCCCTGTATGGCTCAGTCCCTGGGTGGTGAAATGCCTGACTTCACCTCAGATCATGATCTCACAGTTCATGAGTTTGAGCCCCACATTGGGCTCTGTGCTGACAGCTCTGAGCCTGGACCTGGCTTTGGATTCTGTGTCTCCCTCTCTCTCTGCCCCTCCCCTACTCACACTGTGTGTTTCTCTGTGTCTCAAAAATAAACAAAACATTAAAACTAAAACTAAAAAAAAAAAAAACAATTTGCCTTGGTAGCCTTTGAACCCGCTTTCTTGGAACTTCTTCCTCTTTCTTCCTTCTGATTTCTCCCTCTGGGAATGGGAATGTCTATCCCATGCTTGTCTCACTACTGTATCTGGGGAGCACATAATTTGTCTGCTTTCAGAAGTTCACAGCTAGACATGAATTTTGCCTCAGGATCAATTGTACCTTTAGTCTTAACCCACATTTGATTTAGATGATTTGGGAGGGGATTTAGACATTAGATTTTAGAGCTGATGCTGGAACAAGTTAAGACTTTTGGGCTGTTGGGAAGAAATGAATAATTTGCATGTGAGAAGGATGTGAATTTTGGGAGGGCTCCAGGGCTGGGACGCCATGTTGAATTGTGCCCCCCCCCAATTTGTATGATTGTGCCCCCCATTTGTGCCCCCCATTTCTATGATGGTTTTTGGAGATGGAGACTTCGGGGAGATAATTGGGTTTAGATGAGGTTGTGAGGTAGGGTGTTCATGATGTAACATTTATAAGAAGAGACACCAAGGATACCTGGGTGGCTCAGTCGGTTAAGCATTGGACTTTGCTCAGGTCATGATTTCACAGCTCATGAGTTCCAGCCCCGGGTCAGACTCTGTGCTGACAGCTGGGAGCCTGGAGCCTGCTTCTGATTCTGTCTCTCTCTCTCTCTCAACATAAATAAATGAACGTTAAAAAAAGAGAAGAGTATAAGAAAAGGCACCAGAGAGCTTGCTCTCTCACTGTCTCCTTGCTGCATGGAGCCCGATGTGGGGCTTGATCCCATGAAA
The DNA here is from genome assembly GCA_017311185.1 of Proteles cristata cristata. Lineage (NCBI taxonomy): Eukaryota > Metazoa > Chordata > Mammalia > Carnivora > Hyaenidae > Proteles > Proteles cristata. The sequence continues at coordinate 37,324 of JAESUZ010003126.1, read as the reverse complement.
CTCGAGATCATGACCTGAGCTGAAATCAAGAGTTGGATGCTTATCCAACTGAGCCACTCAGGTAGGTGCTCTAGCAATAACTTTTTTTTTCTTTGAAGTACATTTTTTCATTTCTTTTTTTAAAATAAATATAATGTGTTGTCAAATTGGCTTACATACAACACCCAGTGCTCATTCCAGCAAGTACCCTCTTCAATGCCCATCATCCATTTCCCCTCTCCCCCACCCTCCTATCTTCCCTTTGTTCTCTGTATTTAATAGTCTCTTGTGGTTAGCTTCCCTCTCTGTTTGTATCTGTTTTATTCCCCTTCCCTTCCCCCATGGTCTTCTGTTCAGTTTCTCAAGAACCACATATGAGTGAAAACATGATATCTGTCCTCTGATTTATTTCACTCAGCATAATACCTTCCAGTTCCATCCATGTTGCTGCAAATGGCAGGATTTCATTAATACCACATTTTCTTTATTCATTCATCAGTTGATGGACCTTTAGGCTCTTTCCATAATTTGGCTATGGTTGAAAGTGCTGCTATAAACATTGGGGTACACATGCTCCTATCCCAGCACTAACTTTTAACTTTTAAACAAAGAAGCTTTCATTTGTTCATCATTTTTCTTACAGTGATTGAAACCCAGGACCAAAATTTTAATGCTAAAAAAATTGCCAGCAGATTGTCTTTCAAAGACTTCATATTCATATCTTCTGACTTCTTACCTACACTCTTTTTAAAAAAGAGATAGCTCAGGATAACTTCAGAAGTCTTGTCCATGATGTGTGAAATTAATTATTTACTCTAAAATAATTTTAATAAAAATTCTTCAAAGAGGTGATAAAAGACCAGAGTACAAAGTTAAATTGTTCCGAACCTTTTATTAAGTTTTAATATAGGAATATCACACAGTATTCAAGTGCTAAACAGCCCTATGGGACCAAAATCAATTCCTCAAAATAATAATTTAGAGAAAATTTAGATTAAAAAATGCTGGGAACTATGACAATCTAAAAGTATTATCTTTTGCTACAAGTGAGAGAGCATTGAGTTTTAAATACATACTTTAAAAAATTATATAGATATATCTCTCCTGGAGAAATGCAAATTTCTTTGGAAATGTCTCTATTTACATATGTATAAAAATAAAACCCAAATTTACAGGATTCTATGAAAAACTTGCTCTTAAAAATCTAAACTAATAAAACACTTAAAGAATTCTCATTAAAGTCAGGAACAAGACAATCGTGCTCACTAGAACCTGTAAAATTTAATATTTTTTGGAAACCCTAAAGAATTTCATCAAAATGAGAAATACAAACATTCTAATGAAACAGGCAACTCTTGCTATTGGCAGATGAAATAATTTATATGGAAAACTGGAGAGATTGTAATGAAAAACTACCTTAAACAATAAAAGGATTTAGCAAGATGAATCACAAAAACATTAATGTTAAAGATTAACACATTTCAGTATACAAAATAGCATTCAGAAAACGTAATGAAATCAAAGAGCACATCGACAGTAGGAAAAATGGAAACAAAAATTGTCAAGAAATTTATTGAATGTATATAAAGAAAATTTTACTCAGGGACGAAAAAGAAGATTTGAGTAAATGGAAAGATATTTTCTCGGATTGGAAAACTGAGTATTGTAAAGAGTTCAAATTCTTGTACATTAACATAGACGTTCAGTGTGATGATGCTGAATTTTATAGTCTGGGGAGATGCAGTGTGGTGGGGTGTTTTGGAATTTGACAGTTTGTTTCCATATGCACTGAAAAAATAATCCTGAGAAAATAGTCAGAAAACCTCTTTAAAAATAAAAGTAATGTGATGATAAGAAACCAACAGTAATTAAATACATTTGGCCTTAGGACATGAATAGACATATTGTACTGATTAAACCCTGGTGTCAAGCAAACTGGATTCACTTCCTGGTTTTATCACTCATAGCTCTGTGACCTCAGGCAAATTATTGCTGTATTCTCCTCACCTGAGAAATGGTATAATATTCAGTAAAATAAAATGAAACTGTAAAATGACTTAAAGAAGATTAAGTCAAAGAATAGTATTGTTATGAGTATAGCATTCCTGAATCAATCACAGAACTCAGAAACTGTAAATAAAATAATAGCTGCATTTTAACTAAAATTTTAAACATTCGCTCAAAAACATGTAATAAAATCAAAAGCCAAACTCACACAGGTACTTAATAATCGTTAAAACCTCATTTATGTTCTTACTAATAAGAACTGGATAAGCTACTCAATGGAAATAATTGGCAAAACACATGACGAAGTTTCACAGAAAAGGAAATACAGACGCCTTATATTCTTTTGAAAGAGGCTCAAAATCACTATCAAAGGGAAGCAAATTAAAATAGTTCAGTATAGTGTTTGTAATATACATTGTTGTGGAAGATATAGACTATCTTTCTTGCGTTGTTTTGGAGGGTACAAAACTGGCCGAGATTCTTTGGAGGGTAGGTTGATAGAGTATTGCAAAATTTTTAAATGTACATATCCTTTCACCCAATAATGCTGTATTTCAGATTCATGAATTTCTCATATGTGCACAAAAATGAAAAAGAAACTAATAGAAATCAGTTTAATACTTTTTTTAAAAATCAGCAAAGCATATTGCAAAATGAGAAAATCAAAATGACAACCGTATGTACGCAAGGCTTCCAAAATGTGTGTGTGTGTGTAGAAAATTTTGGGTGTGATAGTTACAAATGTTTAATAGTAATCATATCTAGGGGTACCTGGATGGCTCTGTCAGTTGAGGATCTGACTTTGGCTCAGGTCATGATCTTATGGTTCACGGGTTAAAGCCCAGCGTTGGGTTTTATGCTGACAGTGCAGAGCCTGGAGTCTGCTTCAGATTTTCTATCTCCTTCTCTTTCCTTTCTCCCCAGCTCACGTGCGCTCTCTCTCTCTCTCTCTCTCTCTCTCTCTCTCTCTAAGATATATAAACATTAAAAAATAGTAATCACACCTGTGAGGTGAGATTGAAAAAGATTTTGTACTGTTTGCATCTTTCATCTACATCCATGTATTACTTTCATGGTAAAAGACTAGTTAAATTTAGAAATTAAATACACCACAAAGTCCCAGATCAAGTCTTTCTTTTTCTTTTCATGTTTTCAAGAAAAAGGTAGTAGATATTAGCAAAATCTAAGAAAGAATCCTGCAAAACTTACTGAGAAGCATGAGAGGGTTCCCAGAGAAAATACATAACTCAACAAATTCTTCATATTTTTGGATTTTCATAGAATTTGAAAATGTGAAGGAAGGTGGAACAAACATTTTCCTGAAGGTGTGAATAAAATAAGAATATTTGAAAATGAAAATAAAGAACAGGAGTAGATTCTTCAGATATTAATTTCTTTATAATACTATAATAATTTAAATTATAAAATGGCACTAAACTAAACAAAAATGACAAAATAAATGGACCAGAAAAAGACTTTTTAATATGAAGGATGATTTTATGATGATTAAACATCACAAAGCAATCAAAGAGCTGTGTGTCATTCAATAAATCATACTAAAACTGTTGATTAATCAATATCAGTTATTAAATGATTAATGCAAGTTAATAGCACTAGAATATTTTCAGTGAAATTTTTAAAGTACTAGATTTAATAAAATGTCAAACCATTAAAGACCAGAAGCAAACAAATATTTATGAATATCCACATGGGCATCTTCTATTTTGAAAAGTAAAGAAAGAAATTACTTTGGCAATGATAGTAGATTTCACTATAATTAAATGTGTTTTTTAAAACTGTTGCTCAAGATTAAAGACCAATTTACTAAGCACCCTACAAATTTGGGGAATATTTATAATATATATTAAAAAGAAAAGGCTATGGGGCTCCTGGGTGGCTTAGTCGGTTAAGCGTCCGACTTTCGCTTAGGTCATGATCTCGCGGTTCGTGGGTTCGAGCCCCATGTCGGGCTCTGTGCTGACTGCCAGCTCAGAGCCTGGAGCCTGTTTCGGTCTGTGATTCCCTCTCTCTCTGACCCTCCCCTTCTCACGCGCTCTCTCTCTCTCTCTCTCTCTCGCTCTCTCTCAGAAATAAATAAAACACTTAAAAAATAAATAAATAAAAAGAAAAGGCTAAAATGTTTAATATACAAAACTTTTTCAAGACACATATGAATAAGCTACATATTTACATTAAGACACTAAGATTTCAAAAAGTAAGTGGTCAACAAACAATTTATAATAGTGGAAATACAAACGGCTAAGCAGCTGACAGTGGGAAAATTTTAAATCATGAGTAAATAGTGTCAATTAAAACACTAAAATACTGGGGTGCTTGGGTGGTTCAGTTGGTTAAACATCTGACTTCAGCTCAGGTCATGATCCCATGGTTCATGAGTTCGGGCCCCATGTCAGGCTCTGTGCTGACAGCTCAGAGCCTGGATCCTGCTTCAGATTCTGTGTCCCCCTCTCTGTCGGCCTCTCCCCTACTGGTGCTCTGTCTCTCTGTCTCTCTCAAAATAAACAAACATTTTTAAAAAATGTTAAAAAATTAAAACACTAAAATACTATGCTTGACTATGAATGTATCTAAAATTGTAAAATGTAAATTATTTAATACTGGCAAGGGTATTTTCTCATATACTACTGTGGGAATGCAAATCACACAGCATTTGGAAAGCATTCCAGAGTGTATTGAGAATATAAAAAATATTAGTAGCCTTCCATTCACTGATAGAAATTTATCTAAGAAAGGAGGATGAAATGCCTCATGCATAAAAACGATGCTGGAAACACACCCATGCATGCATTTGCAAGAGGCTTGAATGATTAACAGTGAGGATATAATTAAGTGAAATGAGGTGGACAAGTATGGATACATTTAAAATTATGTTTGTAAAGAGCCCATGTTATAGTTTAAATGAAAACAAAGTAAGCGACATATCCATATAGTTTGATCTCAACTATGCAAACACAGCACACATACAAAACAGATTAGAAGAATGAATTAAAAATCTTAATAGGAAGCCAGTCAGTAGCCTTGCTTCAGTGTAAATACAGTAACAGGATCATGTTGTTGTTATTAAAATTCAGCAGATTTACTTTATGGGAGCAGGTGTTACTGCCCATCTATGATGATAAGAACTTGATTGAACAATAATGTCTTTTCTGCCCTTCATTAACTGACTTTGGAAAGCAGCTACTCAACCTCTTTTGACCTTGGGTTCTCTTGCTCTCATCTGCTGCTAGCAACAACAATACATCACTATCAGGGTCATTTGAAAGATGGAATAAGGTATAAATGTGAAAGTATGCTGTAAATGGCATGTCAATGTTAGATATTTTTATTAAATAGTTGATGATTATCAAGTATCTTAAAGTCCTGCCTGGGTCAGTGGTTGAAGTTTACTGCCACGAAGTCAATCACACCACTTACTTCATGGCTATCACCGAGTGATGTTTCTGTGAAGAAGTCCATTTGGAAATCCACTGATGGTACCGATTTGTCCGTCAACATCAAATCAAAGTTATGCTCATGTCGGCAAAGTGTTATACGTGGAAAAAGCTGTCAGCTTATTAATATGAAAAGCACTGACTAATTTATAAAAGTATTCAGGTGAAAGACAGTAGAAAGATAAGCTGCCAATATTAAGAGCAATGTTAAAATGAAAATGGGAGCAGGAGACCTAGAAGGTTTATCAGGAAACATCTTTGAAGAATTGATTTAAGGAGCAAGAATGGCAGACACAAGCAGATGTGGGACAGACTGCTGAGCACCCATCTTGACTGAATAATTATTTTTAATCATTTTTAAATGGAATGATTTTCATTATTTAGGTGCAACCTGTTATAAAGGGAATAAAACTGAGAGAGAAATAAGAACCAAGAGGGGCGCCTGGGTGGCTTAGTCGGTTAAGCGTCCGACTTTCGCTTGGGTCATGATCTCGCGGTTCGTGGGTTCGAGCCCCGCGTCGGGCTCTGTGCTGACTGCCGGCTCAGAGCCTGGAGCCTGTTTCAGTCTGTGACTCCCTCTCTCTCTGACCCTCCCTGCTCACGCTGTCTCTCTCTCTCTCCTAGAAATAAATAAAACATTAAAAAAAAAAATAAAAAAAAATAAGAAATAAGAACCAAGAATGGACTCCACTGCAATGTGAGACATGGGAATGGACAAAAATCCTGCCACTTCCTGGATTCCCTCTGGAACTCTGAAGCTAGAGCAATGGTAACCATGGAGGAGCTTTGAAGCATCCTCTTGAGGTAAGTCGTGAGACAAGTCTTTGCTGTACTTCCAGCCCTTACCATGATAAACTGCCCCTCAAAGATCAATAGAACTAAGAGAAAAAGACAGAAATATAGAGCTTATATTATATAATTATAGTGTATGGGGTGGGAGAGGAAGAAGTGGTCAATTAAATGGAGGTATGTTTATACATTTAAGGAAGAGAGTGTAAACATATCCACCTGATATCACTCTTCCCCCATATGACCAAATGGACGCAACCAGACACTCATTGTGACCGTGGCTCTAGTTTCTGTTGCAGAAGAATCCCCTTCTCTGTAGCCTTGTTTCACACCTGGGCGTATGAAAGGTCAAAATATGTATTTAGCATGCCTAATTCTACTGTAGCTCTTACCAGCTCATTTTGAAAAAAAAAAAAGAATCAGTCCAACGAGTTAACTGACTGAATTGACTGACACTCCCATTTGTCACACAATTGGTTGCGCTTTTTTTGTTTGAATCTGAAATCCATGTGTCTTCATAGTGTTGGGGTCCTGTCCGTGCTTGGCCTCTTTGTTGATATTGAGTTCCCTGCCGGTCAATAAATTTCATTATTTATTTACTGTTTATTTTCTAATTTTTATTGGAGTTTCAAACTACAGAAAGGTAGGAAAAAAGATTAAACATAGCTCCATTATTTAAAGCTACACAATTGTCCATGTGCTGTATTTTCTGTGCACACTTTTTAAAAGTATGCATTTTTGTGGATTTATGCTTAACAATGTAATTTATATTTTTAATTTAATAACGAACATTACATTTTTCTTATGTCTTAATGACTTTTGTATTACCTCTGGTTGGTGGCATCATTAACCATTCGTTCATTGAGTCATACCTATACTTTATGGCCCTAGGTTGGCCTCTTACAATTTGCACAGTGCTAAAAATCTTTGTATAGAATTCTTTTGTAAATTGAGATTATTTTCTGAGGATTGATTTCAAGAAGGAGGTTATTTTCTGATATTTTGCCCCTAAGAGTTATCCACGAATGATTCTAAAACACATAACAGTCCTGCACTTTAGGAACTACTGGGTTATGAGAAGTTGTTAAATCTTTTAAGATGCTAAAATATATCCATCTCATACCAAAGCCAGAAAGTTCTTAATTAAGAAGCATTAGAAACATCTTCTTTAAAGTCAGCAATAAAGCAAATATCTGCATTGGCATCATTATTATTAACAATGTTCTGGGGAATATTAGCTTATACAATTGGATGGGGATATATAACATTGGGCTTGAAAGGAAAACTTTAGAAGGGAGGTGTAATATTATTTTCTGATGATATGACCATGTGCTTGGAAAATCCATGTTTGAAAACTACTCAAACAATAAGAGAACTTAGTAGTATAGATAAGCACAAATTAATATTTAGAAATCAATGAAAAGAGAAAATTCTTAGAAATATACCTTCCAATAAAAGTGCAAAACGAAAATGAACAAGATTACAAAAACAAATCTATAAAAAAACAACAAAAACCCCAAAGAAAACAAAATACCCTCCGTAGTGAAATCACTTCTGACAGACAGTGTGGAGGGAAGGTAAATTGTTACTTCTTTTGGAAAACAATTTGGTGAATGAGTTATGTGGTAGATTGATGGGGCAGTGACCTTAACTGTTTCCCTCTGTCTCTATCTACATGATTTGCTATGGGACTTTGTGGTTCTTATCAGTGGATAAAGTGACTTCCCCACCCCCCAAATCTGGTCTGGCTTTGTGATATTCTTGGGCCAACAGAAAGCTTTGTGATTAGTATAAACTTCTTTTTGTGCTGTCAAGTTCGGTACATTGTCATATGACAAATATGTTTGGTCCCATTTTGTCTTAAGTTACCCTTTGTCTTTTAAACACTTGTGTCACTGTATGGCCTATTTGTTCAGACTGTGTTGTGTATGTGTATTTTTGCTTTTGCTCGAGAAATTATCCTTACAACTCTACAAAAAAGCTTTAATGCTTGGTTTTAGATGGTCTCCATTGATGCCTTACTGGAAGTGATAAAATTAGGGTGTTTCCTTTTTCCCCTCCTTCCTCTTCATCTTCTCTACCCATCTTTTAGTTGATTGTATCATCTTTCTTAGTGTTTACCTTTGTGCTGTTGAATAAAGTCTCTGCTTCTTTGACTTGGTTAATGAGGAGAGTTTAATTAAGGGGCTATTTATTAATGAAGAAGAACAGGCAGAGCTAAGAGATTTGACAAACAATGATGGAGCATCTAAGACTAACAAAAGCCAGAAGCTCCCATATCTCTCTTCAGTTTGTGAGCAACTGGAAGGAATGGTCATCAGAACATGATGAGAACTATAGCCAAATGAGAGGGGCTGCTTGTCAGGATCTGTGGTGTAGGTAGAGGAATATAGTCACAGCTAAGTCACAGCAGTCCTGTGTCTTTATCGTCTCACTAAAACAGGAAAATAATAACCATCGAATGGTGTGGTTGCAACTTATACATGAACATGAGATATATGACTAACCTAGCTAAGTAACAGTCAGCTTACAATTACCACTGAGAAATTTGCTGTGTAGACATGCATAGTGAGGAAAAGTGAGAAGGAAAATAGGAGTGTCCGTGATGGTACGATATTGGAAGGTATTATTCTTTACAATGAAGTTTGACAGGGTTCTGAGGTGAGTCCCTCACACTTTACATTGACGTAGTCATCTGGAATCAATATATCCTCTCTTCAGTCATCTAATTCCCTCTGATCCACTCCTACCACACACTTACCTCATTATAAGTCTGTGTGTGTGTGTGTTTCTGCACATGTGTGCACATCAGCAAGTACTTCTTCTAATTTGCATAGAAATATTCAAGGTACAGTTCCACTTATGTAAGCACACAGTGATATTTCATTGCTGGGGAATGAAAACAAAGTAATCAGTGTAGGGAATCTGATTTCATTAGAAAATATTATTGGCCATGTCACTTTTAGGTAGACATGTTTGAATCTGATTGGGGGTCCCATGGTAGTCAGGGCACTGGAGCGTGCCATGCAGTGCCATGATGCGAAGACAGAAAAGATGGAAAATTTTTGTCAGAAAAAACTTTCATATTTAGGCACTAAACGATGACAGTACAGACAGAGTGATTGTTATTCAGCAAGAGTAAGACAATAGAAAGGATTTAAATGATCTGGAAAAATTAGAATTGATTGAACGAGTACAGAGTAGAGCAATTCTGGGTATGCAGGCTGTGGTGTTAAAACAAATATCAAATTTTTAAATGAGAGTCATAATAGAACCCACAAGCAACATGCACGTGTGTGTGCGTGTGCGTGTGTGTGTGAGAGAGAGAGAGAATTTTGGGTGGAAGGACTTTGGCTTGCTATGGAGAGCTGTGTTTGCAGGGAGGTTAAGGAGTGGAAATAACACTTTTGTCTCCATGGCGTGGATGTGTGGAAAGGGTCCTGTACTACGTGGGTTTGAAGGACTCAAAGGAATCAAAGTCTGTGTGGACCATTGCGGTGACATCAGAATGACATTTCACTTTAGTTTACATGTTGAGATTCTTCATTTTTGGAAGAGCAACAGAGGCCCATACTTGGAGGATGAACTAAAACCTCCAAATTCTTGAATTTGGCGACTCATTTGTCTACTGTTTGTAGGGCCTGGGAAGGGACACAGAGAAACGGCTTCTCATAGTTCAGTAATTTGTTGTTTAGCCTGAAGACCTGTGTGACTTCAAGTGCCACATAAGGTGACTTTTCCATCATTCAAAAGCCATTGTCCATTTGTTAGTTTTTTTTTTTTTTAATCCCTTTGGCTTTTTCTTTCTCTCTGTTGTCTGATATTTGGCAATAGCCATGATCCCTTGCATGAAGGGGAAGGGAAAAGATGAATGTTTTCGGTCTTGCTTCTTTTTAGCAGTTCTGAGAAAATAAGAGAGGGGAGGTAGAAGCTGTTACTTAAAATGAGGTTTCTGAATTGTTTATAGTTAAAATTTTAGCAGTGATATAATGGGACAAACTAAAATCTTGTTCAATGTCCTATTCTATGTTGGACTTGTAGCTATAAAAATCTATCTTTTTTTATAATAAAGCTCTTTACCAGGCAAGCATGTTATATGCTTAAAGGAAAAGAGGCAATATGCAGATTTTCAGAAGCTACTTTCCTCTCTTTCAAGAAATGAAGTTTCTGAAAAATATAGCAAAAGCAGGGGTGCCTAGGTGGCTCACTCAGTTGAGTGTTCGACTTCTGCTCAGTCATGATCTCATGGTTTGTGAGTTTAGGCCCCACATCAGGCTTGCTGCTGTCAGTGCAGAGCCTGCTTTGGGTCCTCTGTTCCTCCTCTCTCTGCTTGTGCTGTCTCAAAAACAAATATTTTAAAAAAAGAAAAAATACAGCAAAAGCAGAACAAAACTCAAATGAGGCCTTGGGAATTGGGCAAGGGGAAATATACACAGGCCTTAAGATTGATTGGAAGTTTTATTTTTCCTTATAAAATATAAGCAAAGTATTAAAAATATAGATAGTAAAAGGAATAACATAAAAAGTATACATTTTCCCAACACTCAGAAATAGACTTTTTGAAAATATTTTGGTAATTCATTTACAAATATGATAGTTATTTCGTGAATATTTTAAGTACAGATTATAAATTTTCCAGACTAAATCTTGGGGAGGTTTTAGAAAAGCACATCAGGGTAGTGGGGTGAGGAATGAACCTACAGAATCACATGAATGAATTCTTAGCTAGTGAGAGGAAAAAAATGGAATGTGGAGGAAAAAATCAGTGGTATGGGATAAAACAGTGATGGAATTTTAGGCAAAGTCAGGCGAGGCATGATTGATAGGAAGCAGAAAGTCCTGGTTTTAGGTACAGAAAGGGTAAAAATGTAAGAATTAGTAGTGAAGCTAAAGATTTATATCAAACACTCTTGATTTTATTACGTACGAATTGCTATAGATTTTGTGAACGTCACTTGTACGGGTGTATTGATTCTGTGGCATTAGCTCTGTGGCTACCATGTTCAAAGCTGGCTGGCAGTTGAATATGGAGATGCTTGGTTGAGGAATGGGTCCTCTGGCAGAAGTGGTTATCTAGCCAACAAAAGTCTGTGCTCCTATTCCAGTAGAGTAGTCCTGGGAAGGGTGGGCCCAGGCACCAGCTACATCTCCCAGCATTCTTTGCATCCAGGTGCAGCCATGTGACTGAGTGCAAGCCAATGAAATGGGAGGGGAGATGCCACGTACCTCCAAGTTTGTTACCTCAAGTATCGACTTTATTTATTTTTTTGCCACAATCTTTCATCTTGGAAATGGCTAGACTTAAAGATGCCTCAGTACAAAGTCAGAAGCCACCTACTGTAAATGGCAGAGCCTCTAGCAGCCAGAGTTCAGGAATGACTGCATACAGGGGCTGCAAACCCCATCTGCCCAGTGTTTCTGTGTGAGCAAAACTGCAGTCTCACTGTGTGAGAACCTTCATAGCATCAGGGACCATTTTCTACAGTAGTTTGGCAACATTAACTAATATAAGTACATAGCATAATTCCATTTTAAGGAAAAAGATGGACCGTTACAAATGTGAAATATTGAAGGATGATTCATTTATTCAACAGATACTTATTGAGTATTTATTACAGTTTTCAAGGACCGAGGATATGGCAGTAAATAAAATAAAACTGTCATGCTTAAAGAACCACAGTATAATGGGATTAAGAGACAGTAAGCTTGCAAGCGGATACAGAAGAAATATTCCACATGGTGATAAGTTTTAGGAAGAAATAGAAAGAATGATAATTTGTGGAACTATAAGGGGGACTGTGTGGTGATCATAGAAGTTCTCTTTGAGGAAGTTATCTTTATTTTTTTTAATGTTTATTTGTTTATTTTGAGAGAGAAAGAGAATAGGGGAGAGGCAGAGAGAGAGGGAGGGAGAGAATCCCAAGCAGGCTCTGTGCTGTCAGCATAGAGGCCGACATGAGGCTCAATCCCACGAACCATGAGATCGTGACTTGAGCTGAAATCAAAAGTCAGACGCTTAACCTGCTGAGCCATCCAGGCACCCAAGGAAGTGATCTTTAAAGGGAAAAATAAATGCTGAGCCAAAACCAACCCCGTGATGATCTGTAAAATAGGCATTCCAGGCAGACCTTATGGCCAGTGCAGATATTCTGAGATAGGAATGAGTTTAGTGTACTTGACACAGAAAGAATGCTTGCAGCATCAAACACGAGAGGAAGAGTTGTAGGGGATGCGGTCCTAAAGCCACAGGTTCAGTGATGGAAGCTGCAGGAAGGGGTTTCAGAGGCCAGGGAAGATTTTAAGCAAGACATTGATGTGATCTGATTTCTTCATTGAAAGGATCTCTCTGGCTGGTGTGCAGAGAGTGGATTAAAATGGAGCAAAAAAAAAAGGGAGTATTGTAGTACAGGCATACCTCAGAGATTCCAGAGATAGTGTAGGTTCAGATATATTGTGGAGATACCATGGGTTCGGTTCCAGCCCGCCACAATAAAGTGGATATCGCAATAAAGCAAGTGAAATGAATTCCTTGGTTTCTCGGTGCATATAAAATTTATTCTTACACTATATGGTAGTCTATTAAGTGTGCAACAGTGTTAGGTCTAAAAAACAATGCATGGTCTTAATTAAAAAGTACTTTATTATTAAAAAAGTCTGTCATCTGAGCTTTCAGTGAGTTGCAACCACCAATTACTGATCACCATAACAAATGCAATAATAATAGAACCATTTGAAATACTGCAAGAGTTACCAAAATGTGACACAGACACAAAGAGTAAATGCTGTTGGAAAAATGGTACCGATCGACTTGTTGGGTGCCAGGTTGCCACAGACCTTCAGTTTGTAAAAATTGCAATATCTGCAAAGCATGGTAAAAGGAAGCACAGTAAAACAAGTCATGCTCTTATCTAAGTAAGAGATGTTGGGGTTGAAACTAGAGGGAAAGGAGTGGAGATGATGGAAAGAGATGGGACTTAGGATATGAAAATAGATAGCATTGGATCACATTATTTTTCACTGTTACCGTTAGGCTACAGAAAGTAAGAATGAAGAAAGCATGAAACAGATGAATATGACTTACTATTAAGATTTTTATACTAATATCTGATTATACTAAGTAGCTAGGACCAGCAAATCATAGCCTGTGGGCCAAATGCCACCTGTTACTTATTTGGTAAATAAAGAACATAGCCACCCCATTTATTTATGCATTCTGTATGGCTGCTTTTGCATAATAACAGCAATGTCAAGAAATTCTGACAAAGACCTAATGGAGAGAAACACCTAAGATATTTTCTTCTTCTTCTTCTTTTAAATAGTTTATTGTCAAGCTGGTTTCCATATAACACCCAGTGCTCATCCCCACAAGTGCCCTCCTCCATGCCCATCTTCCATGAGAAATCTGGAATAATTGAACTGATGGAATCACCTGATTTTCAGGCAGATTTTTGAATCTCTCAGGATTCTAGTTTGGTTCCATTAGATTTCACCTTTTGGTAACATAGGTTTGCTCTCAGGCACTCACTAAATTGAAATTACTGTAAACTAACCATTACAAAGATTGTGTCTTAGATTTGGAAGAAACCCGAGTCATCATCTGATCTAAGTCCTTTATTATTTTAGAGAAGGAAACAGAACTCCATGGTCCTCGGGTCACTAGCTGAGGGACACAAAGCCAGTTAGAGGCAAAGAGAAACCTACTGTGCCTGCCTTTCTTCTCCCAGCCCATGTCCTGTCCACTGTGTTACAGTGAACTCCTGAAAAATAGACATGAGATGCTTGGAAAATCACAAATTTGGATGGATAATGGATGGGGATTTCCTTTAAACATCATTGTTTTTTCTTATATCAAATTCAAGTGTCCAATAAGCATTTCTTTTGAAGTAGGTTATTTTTCATTTTATAAAATGATCCTATTGACTCTATCTTTAAAATTTTGAAATAAGCATAAAAGCAAAGACAATAGCAAAATGAGCCCCTGTGTCCCTGTAACTTAGCTTCTTTAGTTACCCTATGGCCCATTGCATTTCATCTAATTCCTTCACCCAGTCTCCCACCCTCACCACCCACGAACTGCGAGATCATGACCTAAGCGAAAGTCAGACGCTTAACCGACTAAGCCACCCAGGCGCCCCGTTTTACTCTTAACCTAGCTCTCTGGCTTTCTTTTGTTTCATCTTTCACTGGTATCCAGCCAAGTGACTCACATCTTTAATCCTCTAAAACCCTCATTCCTCTAAAATTTTACTTTCTCAGGAGGTTGACACTGGTTGTTCTCTTTCCCTGGAAAGCTTATCTCTCAGATGCCATGGCTCATTGCCTCTTTTCCCAGATATTTCCATGACTCAGTCCCCCATCTCCTTCCAGTCTTAGTCAAATGTCATCTTCTCAGTGAGGTCTTCCATAGCCAATCTATTTTAAATGACCAACTCTGCTCAGTACTCTCCATCCCCTTCTCTGCATTATTTTTGTATATTTTGCCCATTTCTGTATTTTCAGTACCTAGGACAGAGCCTGGTTCATAATAGGTATTTAGTAAATATTTGTTGAAGGCATGAATGAAATATAAGTAGTTATATTTGTTTAGGAGAATTTTGCCAAAGTGAATAATATTTACTCTAGATCAGAATGCCACCCTTGAATTCTTGGCTGTTTTCCCATTCAAGTTAATTAGGCAAGTTAAGCTGGAAGAAAATCTACAAGTGCCCTTAAATTTACCCTGTGAACCTGAGACCTAGAATAATGTAGAGTAAGTCCTAGTACATGATTACTTGTTTCTTTTTCCTTTTTTCTCGACTCCACTCTGGACCAATCTGTGCTCTTTAGGGTTACAATTTCTTCATGATCTAAAGGGATCCTCTGAAAAAAAAGAGAATGAGAAAGTGACTTTTAAGAGAGGAAAAGACTCCGAAGCCTACTCTCCCGTGAATGTTCATAGTTATGATCATTGTGCCTCATAGGGGTAGAGAAGGAAGAGAATATCCATTAACTGCTTCATTTTGGAGAATGAATCCCAGATATTTTTTTCTTATTTATAATATATGCCTTGTTAATATCCTGATATCATCAAAAGTTTCATTTCTTTATTTTGCCTGTACCTTCACCCCTCCATATCCTGTGGTGTCTCCAAATGTAATGCTATTCAGGATGCCTTAAGTCTCCAGTGAGATGGGAGGGTGTGAAGTCGACAGCAGGCTAAGGAATTATCTTTTCAATTGCTAGATGAAAAATAATAGGGGGTCATGAATTCACGCTTTCAGAGTTCTTTTTTCAATACCCTAACTTTGTTGCTCACCATCAATCTATGCACTGATATTTATTGAAATTAGACCTTCATGGATATTTTACTTACTTGTGCTATCATTGATTCTTTCCCTATGAATAAATCCTCTTCAAACTTGAAAGTGTGCCTGATAATCACAGAGGATATTAACCTGATTGGCAAGAACATTTTTCATTGGCTGGTTCTTCATAGTTTGGGAACCCCAAAGACCCTAGTACATGTACCATGTGGTACTGGATAAATATTGATTAGTTTGATGAAAAGAAATATTTCATGAACATAAAATATTAAAAAAGAATCAAATTTTGTTTCAGACTGAGACTAGCATATCCAACTTATTATTAAAGTTTAAAAGAAAGTTTAGGCAGAAAAATATGAAAGGAACAGAATCTGAAGCTAATTTTATTGAAGAGTATTTGACATTTAGTAATTTGTTTATTCATTTATTTCACAAACACTTGTCAAGACCCTACTACGTCCTAAGCATTATTTTCATACTGAGTGTACAAAATGAGTTAAGTATATCCCTTATTCTTAAGGAATGTTCCTCATAGGGGAAGCAGACAGCTAAATCAGCAATTACAATTTACTTTGGTAAATATCATAATAGAGACAACAAATGTTATTCCAGCATACAAAAGTAGTACCAGCTCTGTTTATTTTATTTATTTTTATTTAAAAAAATGTTTTTCTAATGTTTTATTTATTTCTAGGAGAGAGAGAGACAGCGTGAGCAGGGGAGGGTTAGAGAGAGAGGGAGTCAGAGCTTGAAACAGGCTCCAGGCTCTGAGCCGGCAGTCAGCACAGATCCCGACACGGGGCTCGAACCCACGAACCGTGAGATCATGACCTAAGCGAAAGTCGGACGCTTAACCGACTAAGCCACCCAGGCGCCCCAGTACCAGCTCTGTTTAGAAGAGGGTAGTTGGGGGGCATGTGCATGGCTCAGTCAGTTAAGTGTCTGACTCTTGGTTTTGGCTCAGGTCATGATCTCATGGCTTGTAGATTTGAGCCCCACATCTGACTCTGTGCTGACAGTGCAGAGTCTGCTTGGGATTCTCTGTCTCCCTCTCTCTCTACCCCTCTCCTGCACTCTCTCTCTCTCTCCTTCAAATATGAATAACAATAAATAAAATTTAAAAACAAAAGAGGGTAGTCAGGGAGTAATTCTTAAGGGGATATTAAAAGTTGAATAGGAGTTCGATAGAATGATGGCTGGGGGCACAGAAGAGAATGGGAAATCATTCTTTAGACTTTGGAGGAAATAGGTGCAAAGCATACGTGTGCCTTCTGGGAATGGCAAGTATTCTGGCTACAGCTTAGAGCACTTTGTGAGCCATGTTTTGAGGTGAGGCTGGAAAAGGAGAAAGTATGCCAGGCTTCATATGTCATTGTGAAGAGTTTGGATTTCATCACCAAGCTATGGGCCACCTTTCACAATTTTAAAGGTGCGGGTGGTGAAGGTAGAGGGATGACATAATTATAGAGACGGGATCTTATGAGGGTAGAAGTGAAGAGCGATTCTGAAGGGCAATGGAATAAACACAGAAGAAGTACACTTTTAGAAGTATGCTTGACAGGACTGATGATTGATTAAAATGTAAGAGTGGGCAGGCAAGGCGAGAAGGAGAATGAGGAGATTCAAGTGATCCGAGTATAAAGATCCAGGGAAGGATGGAAGTTAAAATGAGGGGCAGCTTTAAGACAGAAGAGATAGCTAACTCCTTGTGACAAAATCTCAAAGAAGTCAAACAGACTAAGAATTACATGCAGATTTATCAGTTAGGAATTAACTTGTGATCTGTGTTACGGTAGTTTCAGAGAGATGGTTACATTAGAAGCCAGTTTTCAATGCGTTGAAGCATGAACAGGTCTAAAGTTTGGGTCATCTTCAGCTGTACTGTTTGGGTGCTCCTTTATAAGAAAAAGGATACACAGTTATGAATTTAAAACCATAAATAGAGCCTTGGAAGGAGCCCGTGCAATGAGGGGTCCTGACATACAGCTTCATCTGCTTCTTTGCAAATTTATCATTGGGCTGAAGAATGGGTGAGTGATGATGAAATAGCAAGCCTTGGTTCAAGAAGCTTGACTTTAAAGGAAATAAGAAAACTTGAAAAATTACAATGTGTGGAGGTGGAGAATAGAGGTCGTAGGAGTGTGTGTGTGTGTGTGTGTGTGTGTGTACTTTATGGAGTGATAGGAGTGTGCTGGTAATGTGACTTGAAGTAACAGAGAAGGTGTGGAAAGTCAACAGAATACCTGAGAGAATGGGAGGCAGTGGTGGGATCAAGAGGACAGAGGGAAAAACATTCAAGGAGTGACCTGTATCGGAGGATTCAAGGCAAGAGATTGAATGTGCTCTCACACATGTGGAGATTATGGCGGCGGTGGGTGCATCACGAATTTCAGGGAGGAAATTCATGAAAGTCTTGGGAATACAGTGTCAGGAGATGTTAAGTGCAGCTGAGAGTCCAAAATGAAGATTTGACATAGCCCGCACCATTGGACAACCAGAAGGCTATTGCTGACTTTCATCAAGGAAGTTTTAGCGCAGTGATGAAGATGGGAAGCCAATGATGTTATGTTGGACAGTGAAAGGGAGCTGTAGCGGTATAGCAGTGAATGTGGCCTCAAAACTGGATGTGCCTGTGAGGAGAAGTGAAGAGACTGGGCAGAAGCCAGGGGACAATGCAAGATCAAGCAAGGGTTTTATTATTCACTTATTCGGACGTGCTGGAAGGTAAAGACAGCTTATGCATTGGGAGAATCCAATGAGAGGGACAGAAGGGATGAGGGAAATGTATTAAGAGAAAGAAACACCTTTGTTAAAAATGTTACTGCCCTGGGGCGCCTGGGTGGCTTAGTTGGTTAAGCATCCGACTTTCGCTTAGGTCATGATCTCGCGGTTCGCGGGTTCGAGCCCCGCGTCGGGCTCTGTGCTGACTGCCAGCTCAGAGCCTGGAGCCTGTTTCCGTCTGTGACTCCCTCTCTCTCTGACCCTCCCCTGCTCACGCTGTCTCTCTCTCTCTCTCCTAGAAATAAATTTAAAAAAAACATTAAAAAAAATGTTACTGCCCTAATTTGAAAAGCAATATGTACAGATAGAGCATTCAAATAGAATAGAAATAATGCAGTGTGTGCAAATCTCCTATAATCACAGTTTCTTTTCTTTTCTTTTCTTTTTTTACAAATAGTTTATTGTCAAATTAGTTTCCACATAACACTCAGTGCTCATCCCCATAAGTGTCCTCCTCCATGCCCATCCCCTCCCCCACATCCATCAGTCCTCAGTTTTTGTCAGCATTCAAGAGTCTCTCATGGTTTGTTCCTCCTAATCCTCCTATACGTGCAAACATATGATATTTGTCCTTCTCTGCCTGACTTATTTCGCTCAGCATAACACCCTCAAGGTCCATCCATGTTGCTACACATGGCCAGATTTCATTGTTTCTCATTGCCATGTAGTATTCCATGGTATAGATAAACCACATCTTGATCCATTCATCTGTTGATGGACACTTAGGCTCTTTCCATGTTTTAGCTATTGTGGAGAGTGCTGCTATGAACATTGGGGTACATGTGCTCCTATGCCTCAGCATTTCTGTATCCCTTGGGTAAATTCCTAGCAGTGCTATTGCTGGGTCATAGGGGAGTTCTATTGTTAGTTTCCTGAGGAACCTCCACACTGTTTTCCAGAGGGGCTGCACCAGTTTACATTCCCACCAACAGTGTAGGAGGGTGCCCGTTTCTCCACATCCTCGCCAGCATCTAGAGTTCTCTGATTGGCTCATTTTAGCCACTCTGACTGGCGTGAGGTGGTATCTCAGTGTGGTTTTGATTTGTATTTCCCTGATGAGGAGGGATGCTGAGCATCGTTTCATGTGTCTGTTGGCCATCTGGATGTCCTCTCTGGAGAAGTGTCTGTTCATATCTTCTGCCCATGTCTTCACTGGGTTGTTTGTGTTTCGGGCATGTAGTTTGGTGAGTTCCTTATAGATTCTGGATATTAACCCTTTATCTGATATGTCATTTGCAACTATCTTTTCCCATTCCGTTGGTTGACTATTAGTTTTCTGGGTTGTTTCCTTTGCTGTGCAGAAGCTTTTAATCTTGATGAGGTCCCAACAGTTTATTTTTGCTCTTGATTCCCTTGCTTTTGGGGATGTGTCAAGTAAGAAGTTGCTGCGGTGGAGATCAAGGAGGTTGTTTCCTGCTTTCTCCTCTAGGGTGTTGATAGTTTCCTGTCTCACGTTCAGGTCCTTTATCCATTTTGAGTTTATTTTTGTGCATGGTGTGAGAAAATGATCTAGTTTCATTCTTCTGCATATTGCTGTCCAGTTCTCCCAACACCATCTGTTAAAAAGGCTGTCTTTTTTCCATCGGATATTCTTTCCTGCTTTGTCAAAGATTCATTGGCTGCACACTTTTGGGTCCACTTCAGAGTTCTCAATTCTGTTCCATTGGTCTATGTGTCTGTTTTTGTGCCAATACCATACTGTCTTGATGATGACAGCTTTATAGTAGAGGCTAAAGTCTGGGATGGTGATCCCTCCCGTTTTGGTTTTATTTTTCAGGATTACTTTGGCTATTCGGGGTCTTTTGTGGTTCCATACAAGTTTTTGGATAGTTTGTTCTAGTTTTGAGAAGTATGCTGGTGCAATTTTGATTGGAATTGCATTGAATGTGTAGATGGCTTTGGGTAGTAATGACATCTTAACTATATTTATTCTTCCTATCCCTGAGCATGGAATGTTTTCCCATTTCTTTGTGTCTTCTTCAATTTCCTTCATAAGTTTTCTATAGTTTTCATCATACAGATCTCTTGTATCCTTGGTTAGGTTTATTCTGAGGTATTTTATGGTTTTTTGTGCAGTATAATCACACTTTCTGAAAGTAAATACTGGTAGAATTTTTGTTTCGTTTTTATACTTCCAGACGTTTTTCTATTATGAATACAAATATACAGGCAAACGTACAGATATACAGGTAGAAATAATTTTTTTATAAGATTGAATCTGAAATTGTGGGGTGATGTTCATGTAAGGTCTTAGAGCTGTGGTTTATTCTTTTTGGGAACAAATTATTATTTTGAAAATCACTCCTCTGTTGATGGGTGTAATTGTTTTTAGTTTACCACTATTTAAAAAAATTTTTAATGTTCATTTATTTTGAGAGATAGAGAGATAGAGCACGAGCAGGGGAAGGGTAGTGAAAGAGGGGGAGACACAGAATCCAAAGCAGGCTCCAGGCTTTGAGCTGTCAGTACAAAGCCCTGATGTGGGGCTCAAACTCACGAACTGTAAGATCATGACCTGAGCCAAAACCGAGAGTCAGATGCTTAAGTGACTGAGCCACCCAAGGGCCCCTCAGTGTACCACTATTAAAAGCAAGGCTATAATCACCATCTTTGCATATTTATGTGGGTATCTGTATAAAATTTATTGCTTAAACCATATTGCTAGGTCAAAAGGTATTTAAATTTATGTTGTTACCAGTTATTTCCAAATTTCCCCTCAAAAGGTCATTATTCTAATTTATACTCCTGCCCACAATCCATCGAGGCCTTAGAAAATCATGTTTTCACATTAAACTTAACTCAGTGAAGAAATGGGGTGATCACACTCCAAAGTCCTCTGAATTAGCCAAAAATCCTTTGCAGAAGTGTCTCAAATATCTTATCTTCCTCTGATTAAAACTTCTTTGAAGAACCTATTTGAATTTTGTTACCATTTGATTTGCTGCTAATAATCTTGTTTTACAAATATACAAGAATTTTGGCTGTCTTGTCGGTTTAAGTATATGGATTTCTAGAACTTCAGATGCAGAAGGGATTTAAAGAAAGTTCAGATCAGCCTTCTCATTGTATAACTGAAAAAGAAAACCAGAGTAGCTGGGTTTCCCCATATACATACACCCAGTTATCTTCTGTGCACTTGCTTCTTCCTGATGTTTCTGATACTGTCAGAGTCTGCTTGGCATTATAGCAGCCTCTTTCTTGTTTCCTACATCTTAAGCTATAAGGTTTTTCTGAGCAAGATCATGTCTTATTCATTTTTGAGTCCTTAGTTCCTAGGGTATACACGTGACTTGCCTAAATCTTTTTGAAGTTCCCCAATTCAAGAAGATGTAAGAGATTTATCAACCAAGTGCACTACATTTTGGTCCTGATGTATATGTATGCATTGTTTAAAAAAAAAAGAGAGAGACGATTGGAGAAATTTGAAGACTAATTGGATATTTGATGGTACTGAGAAATTATTGCTATTTTTTTTATAATGTCATTGTAGCAATGGTTTTCAAAGAAAAGTTCATGATGTCATGAGTTTTAAAGGTGCATATTGCCATTTTTATGGGCAAAATGATACAATAATTCGGGTTTTCTTACAAACAATTCAGGTTTGATAATTGTTGAAGTTTGGTGATGGGTATGTAGGGATTGTTGTATGATTTCCTCAACTTTTTTATATGTTGAAATTGTCTATGATAAAAATAAAAATGTTTTGGGGTGTGGATAAATGAATATTTCAAGTTTATTTTTTAACTTAAGCTGGAGCAATTTTCCTCATTCCCACCTCTACCTTCATTCTCTTCTAGTTGCCTGGCTATAATAGAAATGTGTTTTAAGTGAGTTTTGAACTATGAAGGATACAGACACCATTTTAATGTAACACATAGAAGATATATTTGTGGTAGATTCATCTTTTCAGTAACTAAATTCTTACTATTCTTCAGATGTCCAAGTTGAAGCCCAAATAACCATGAGACTTTCTTTCATTCCCTCTCTACTTGGATTTCAGGATCTAAAATTCCCCCTTCCCCTCTATAGTGTGGAAACAAATGGAAGCATGAATGGTGGATACCCCACATTGGATCCACTTCAAAGGAGTTGGGACATTGTCATGAGAGGAAGTAGAGGAAGGCGAAAGGAAGAGGGGAGTGAAGGCTCATGAGGTGGAGAAGAGCACAGAGTCTGTTATTGGATAATTACTTTGTCTGTCTCCATTCTTCCCAGGATGATTGAGCTCTTAGGAGTCTTTTAAGACTTTCTGCGGATAATCGTAACTGGATCCCTGGACACCCTAAGGCATTTCTGAACACCAGCTTACTCCCAGTTGAGAGCACTGTTTGCACCCAATTTTCCTATGTTGCTGACATTGTACAAGGGCCATCTATGAATTCAGGGAACTATTGATTAAGTTTTTCTATGCCACTTAGCTGTGTGTCAGGAAAAATACCTAGTTAAAAACAAATGGAAGAGTAGGTCCGCAGGGGATACCTCTCAAATACCAAGGATATTTATGTGGCATTCAGTTTCCTTGGTAACTCACAGAATGGGGAGCAGGAAGGGCTTCTGAGCTTGCTCCCACAGAGAGAGCGTGGTGATCGTGGGAGGTTGTGGTTTCTTCTCCACCTGGCTGAAATTCACAGAAGACTTGCTACCAGCCTACTTTTTTGTGCTTGTGGAATACTCAGGGAATCACTTGGAGATAAGAGTCTTCCAACTGCACATTTCTACATTCAAACGTTTGGGAGACTAAGTTGCAAGATTTACATCGACTTCCACTGTTAAGTCAGAGATTGGTTAGTCTTATTTTGGGTTCCACTAGCTTAGATATGTGTAGTCATTTCATAGATTTTCTAAGAGACTAATCAAATATTTACTTTGAAAATAACATTCTATGTGAAAAAACTATTGGGATGGGGATTATTTGACGTACAAAAATGGATGCAGTATTTTTCAATGCCTGAAGACAGAGTTGGTTGTTTCTCTTTACTTGGTAGGGCCGAAATATCCTGCACAGTAAGATTTTAAGTTAATGTTGAATGTATGCACACTATATATACTGTGTACTATAGATACCCTACATATATACACATACCTTAAAGGGTGGAAAAGGAATATTGATAATAAAAGCAAAAAAAAAAAAAAAGTGAAGATTCTTAAAGACCTGCAGAACCTTAGAAAACTGTTAACACGTTAATGAACTGAGGATAAGATGTCAAAATTGGTACCTTCAAGCTTTTCTTTTAAACCTGTAGTTTCCTTTATAACCTGAGTAGAAAACTTTTAGCCTCATCCTTCTGCTGATGGAGATAACCCCTCAATTTCTGTTAAAAATTGTCCTACAGATTTTAGATTAGGTAAGAATTGCTCAGTTAGGCCTGTTTCATGTGGGAAGAAAGATTGAGAATGAATCTTTTGTTCAGGAAATAGACTGGAACTAGCTTGGGGGCCAGTTCTTGCTTGTCAATCATGTTCTTGTCTTTTCAAGATAATGCATCTGTTTGTTTGTTTGTTTTTTCCTTCTTAGCCCCTGGCTAATAAGTGATCCTAAAACTAAAAAGAACTAAAAAATCATCTGTAATGGCAAGCTTAGTGATATTAAGCATATATTGAGCTTAAATGCTCCAGCTTGCAAGGAATAGATATTAAGTGTTTATGTGTCGGTTTGAAATGATAGGTTTCTCTGAAGGTCAGCTATGAAAATAACTAAATGACCAGAAAAATGTTTCCCAATATTTCCTTAGGAAAAATAATGTCTTTTATTTAGAAGGAGAGGGCCAGTGTTATTTTCAATAATTTGAGATCTAGAAAAGAAAGGAAACTCTTACCTAGAGAATCCCATGAGGTGATAGATCCATCAGGTTCTTTTACACCCAGTCTGACCTTAGGGACAGCAGTCCATCCATATCATACCTGCCTCAACTGACTGGCATCGGAAGCCTTATCAAAACCTAAGTGGTCTTTCCTAGAAAACACCCATTTATCAAGGATAATGCTGCCTCCTATACTGATGCTTGCAGGTTGTACAGTGCCTGAGAATTAAGTCTATGCCCTTCTGATCTGTTGTCCATCCTCTCTCCTCACTGCCTGCCTTCCTCCTCCCTCTGAATTAAAATACTTCTTTGGCCAGCCAAATGGTTATATTAAAAGATGGAGAGAAGAAATAGGAACTGCCGAGAAAAAAATATTTCATGAGAACAGTGTCTGCTTTAAGACGTCTATTATTGAGAATTATTATTGAGAATTATTTTCATAGTCCTAATCAAACTATGTCATGGATCTAAAGAGTTCTGAAGAAATTTATTTAGAAATACTAAAGCAGGAACACTTGTAAGAACTATACAGATGTGTCTTTGCTTACCAAGAGACACAACTGAGCCCACCCTTCTCCTGGTGATGTTAAATTCTCTTGTTGCAACATGGTTTTATGTATGGATCGAATGGAGACTTCTATCCGAGGCAGAAAAGCAGAGGAAATGAGACCTGGAATCTGATACCATAGGAAGAATGAAGAGTAGGTATTTCTTTTTAAAAATGAGGACCTGAAAGGGTAATGAAATCTGTTTTCTTGATTTGGGGGAAAGAGTATGCAACCATTACAAAGTCATGGACATTTTTAAAAAATATTTTTATTTATTTCTAGGAGAGAGAGAGAGAGAGACAGTGTGAGCAGGGGAGGGCCAGAGAGAGAGGGAGACGCAGACTCTGAAATAGGCTCCAGGCTCCGAGCTGACAGTCAGCACAGAGCCCAAAGTGGGGCTCGAACCCACGAACCGTGAGATCATGACCTAAGCGAAAGTCGGACGTTTAACCAACTAAGCCACCCAGGTGCCCCATGAACATTTTAAAATAAAATTCTCTATTCTCATTATTTGGCATCTTTTTGGTGAAAAAACTTTCATTAAGAGTGTTTTCAGTGTATGAGTTTTAAATTACTACCAGTATGTGCTAAAGGAAACATGTGAATGGGAGATCACTATTTTCACTCCAAGGCTCTAGACAAGAACAGTAGTAGATATTTGGGTATTTGGGTTGAAAATTGCGAACAATGAATAAAGAAAGAGAAGAATATGTTGGGGATTATTAATTATTCGATAATACAGGAGAACTAGGCAAGGGATATCAGCCATTTGGAGCCAGATGGGAACTGGTAACAAGAGTCTCTTCAGTGCAGAGGAAGGCTGAGAAAAAGTTTGCTTAAGAACAAGATGAGAATTCAGTAGAACTAGCAAGAGAATGTGCACTTTCATGGAGAGAGAAGTACATGGAGAGAGAAATAATTTAGGCAAGTAGAGAATGATAAGCAGAGTTTGAAGATTGTTAAGTGCTATGGTTTAGAAGTTGTTCAGAGATTGGAGACTATTAAGAACTATGGTAAACTCCGCATCTCCATTAAAGCCTCATAGTTGACTCTTTGCTTATTGTATAATATGGTTGAAAGATATTATCACCTAAACAGCTGGCATTAGAGTTGCTCTTATAGAAGGAACTGTCTTTGGCTGGAATTTTATTTAAGTGTTTACAGAAGACATGCTGGTTCCAAGGCATCAGAGGGAAGGATGAATATGCTAGTGGAAAAGATTTTCTGCCCTTCACACAATGAGAAGAGAGCTGAAGAGACAGAGAGGAGAGAAAGATGGAAGAGAAATGAAGCATAATGTAATATGTACTGACTACTGTATGGGAGAAGGCCCAGTCTATACATTTGCTAGCCTGCTGACCAAAAAGCTCTTTTGAGCAAAGAAATTTCTTAGATTCAGATACCTTCCTGGTCCTGCAAAAACCAAAAACAAATCAACAGCAACAATAAAATACATAATCCAAGCCAAAATAGTAAGCTTCTACACAAAAACATCTTCAAAACATGTCCCCCACCCACCTTTTCTTCCATCTTGATTGCTGTTCATAATATCCTACGATGTAGAAATCAGCAGCTTCAACAGACACTAGCTTTTTTTTTTTTTAAAAAAATCTACTATACTCCCAAATTCTTTGTGTGGGTTGAGCTTGGGGGCAAGTGGTAAAGGAGTTAAATCC
Organism: Proteles cristata cristata; assembly: GCA_017311185.1. Lineage (NCBI taxonomy): Eukaryota > Metazoa > Chordata > Mammalia > Carnivora > Hyaenidae > Proteles > Proteles cristata. Next base: position 10,989 of record JAESUZ010003126.1, on the reverse strand, counting down.
CGTCTTCAGTGTGATACTATGCAAGAAAAAGCCAGTGATCAAGTCACTAACTCTGGTTGGGCTTTTTTTTTTTTTCTTCACGTGGTACTGAAATGTCTTTATTTTTAAAAAGATACTAGAGACATCACTATATCAGGGCCTGTCTGTAGCTGCCTATCTGACACACTTCCTAAAGTGGTTCTAGCCTACTTTTTATTTTAATAGTTTGAACTATCAAGCAAAAACTAAATTGAATTTGGATTCAACAGAGTCCTCCTACCAGAAAGGTTGATATCCTTGGTCTGAGGAGATTTTTTATTTCCTGGAGCCTAGATACCAAGTCTATCTGAATATACAAAATGCACTATTTGTCATCATTTCTTTTTCCAATTTGGAAAAATTTGTATGGTGGCAAAACGTTTATAAATAAGTACAAAAAGAGCCAGGACATCTGGGTTGTAATCCTAGATTTACCAGTAACTTCCTCTGTAATATTGGTAAATCAGCCTCCATTTCTGGATATGAGTTGCCAGATTTACAAAATTACAGGACTGGATTTGATTCTCCTCAAGGACCTTCCTCCTTCAAATATCTATAAATGTTTGAAGCTTCAACCAAATCAAATGACTGTTTGGAAGTCTTATAAAAATATCCTCAGGCTGCAGTCAACCCCCAGAAAGAGCTGATGCCATTATTTAGGTACTTCAAGTCATTCAATTTATTTAGTTTAATCCTTAGATAATTAAAATAAGCGAGTCAGAAACAATAAAAGAATTTGAGCAGTAAGGCAATAGGAATGGGATCTAATCAATCACCTTTGAAAATAATCACTTCCTAGAGTTCATCCAAAAAGATTATATGAAAACAAGTAGTTAATTATTGCAGTAGCCACAATCTGGCCTAAATTTGAAAAATAACACATATTTCGAAAGGAGAATGAGTTCATGTTTGAACAGCCTAGTCAAGAACAAGATAAAATACGCAACATCACTGGTCATAGAAATGTAAGTTAAAACAAGAAAATGTTTTGCCTATGAGATTTGAAAAGCCTAAATAGAACATAATAACTAATGCTAATAAATATAGAGTGAGTGTGGAAATGCAAGTTAAAGCAACCAAATGCAGAATTGCTTGGAAGCAAAGAAAGATAAAGTGTGGCTCAAGTACTGCTATCCTCATTAGCCTTAATAGTAATCAGAGAGCAACCTCGATATAAATCAGTGAAAGAGGTGGTGCCCTTCACATATATTTGTATAATACATTGTGGTGTGTGTGTGTGGAGTGGGAAGGGAGAGAGAGAAAGGAGATTCTATAGGTTATGAGACTTATTCCTCTACCAATGGGAATCTTAAAAGATAAATAAGAATAATTAATCTGTATGAATACTATAGAATATAAAAAAAAAGAGAAAGAATTACAATTCCCAGTGACTGGATGACTTCTGAGGGAAAACTGGGATTGTGAAATTCACTGAGAGATGGTAGTGTCAGCCTAGGAGCACTTTGAAGCCTTGTGTGAGGACTGAGGGCACAGAGAAGGGACGGTAGCCACTGAGCCCTGATGAAGGGTGGAGTCCTCAAGAATTGTCAGTGATGCTCATGTGTACTCCATCTCACCAGAGAGAAGAGTGTATGTCCCTACCCAAATAGATGGCAACAGTGGATGTTGAAAGCCTGAGGACTACTTTTCCATATAACGAATGTTGAATTTTGCAATTAGGAAAGATCGCTTCTCGGCCTTTTGGCTAAGATCAAGTGCAATTAGGAAAGAATGCTTCTGGGCTATAAGCATATAGCTATACAAGCTATAACCTTATAAGAGGTGCAAATTATCACTGGGGAAAATTGTTCTTTGAGGGATAGGGTTCTTCATAAACATAAACATGAAGGTCAGAATTTTACATAAATTATGGTAGCTCTTTCTCCCAAGTTAGCTTAAGTAAGAGTTGGGAAATCTTGAACAAGACTTCCAATTCAGGTAGGATGCTGGGCTAAATAGTCTGAGGGATCCTTTTGCTGGAATATAGGGAGCTCTTTAATAAATTGCCCAAAATATAATATTTAATTCATTATAAGAACTGCTACAAGGTAAGAAAAACATCTAAGGGCAAAAGTAAACTAACAAAAATAAAAGTCAAGGAAATAAAGTCCTAAAAAAAGAACACAAACAGAGGGAATGGTAAAGTGTGGTCACATGAAGGAAAACACCTATAAAAACACTGATATCTAGAAATCAGCCTCTGGTAAGGTAAGAAAGCTAAACCTGAGAATCCGGCATTAAGCTTTACCAAAGAGAGTTTAAGCTTTTTTTCTCTATGGAAATCTGGCAAAGCCCATGGTCTCCTTTAAATAATAGTGATCCCTAATGCATGAAATAAAACACATGAAAGTATAAAGAAAACAAATTACCTAAAAATATTATTATCAAAGTATTTTTTAAATTTGTGATTTAGTAATACATGTGCTTCTTTATTATTTTATTAAATAATGATTTCTAGTGGTGGCTCTAATAACTATAATTTTAAAGTAGCTACAGATGGACATGATACTTTGAGATTCTGCAACTATAGAAATATAATATGAAAATATCCGTAGTTGTTACTAGTCATAAATACTAGTTTGGCTTTTTACTACTGTGAAAGAAAGAAAGTTAAATTATGAGCTAATTATTCATCTTAAGAAGAGAGTAAAAAAGCAGCACAATATACTCAAGAGAATATACAAAAAGACTATAATTACATTAGAAACAAATTAATAAAAAAGAAATTAAAGATAAAGAAGCAGGAATGCCGAAACCAAATGTTGTTCTTTGAAAAGATTACTAGAACAGATCTCTGATGAGATGAATTGAAATTAAAAAAGAGAAAAATATCTAATACTGAATATAGAAAAGGGTTATAATTACAGATACAAAAAGATCCAAAAAGTAATACCAAGTATATAGGCTTGTATCAATAGATTTACAAACTTAAATGAAACATACAAACTCCTAGAAACATATATTTTACCTAAACTGACTCTAGAAGAAATAGAAAGCATGAAAATTTCTGTAACTATTAAATTGATCTCAATTTTCCCACAAAGAAAAAACTAGTTGTAGCGTGCATCACAAAAGAATTCTGCCAAACTTTCAAGGCATAGTTCTAATAATATACACCTGCCAAATAATAGAAAAAAGAAAATAATATTCTCTAAACACATTTTAGGAAGCTAATAGAATCTTGTTTCTAAAACCACACAAGGACACCGTGAGAAAAAAAAATAGACTGATCATCTTACTTAGGAACATGGATGTATGCAAATCCTGAGCAAAATATTAGCGTATGAAATCTAATTATGGATAGTAAGATCCTATATCCTTAATACACAATTTATTTCCCCCCAAATTCAAGAGTGTTTTATTTTCTAATGCATTATATAAATTAAATTCATGACATCCACATATCAAAAGAGAAACAAATATATGACTTTCTCAAAAGTTGGAAAAAACTGATAAAATTCAATACCCATTTACTGTGAAAAATTTTCAAACTGGAAATAGAAGAAACTTTATTAATGTACAAAGCTATGTATTAAAGTGTTTTTAAAAAATTAGCTATAGTAAAAAGGAGAAGCATTCTCTATACAAGTAAGAAGACAAGAATGACCAACAAAATTGCCTCTGTTCAATATTATTTTCTATGTTTCAGTGTATTAAGTATAGTAAAAAAAAGATACAAAATATCTTTATAAAAAGCTATAAAGAAGAAAGAAAAAATTGCCATTATTTGCAGAAAATAGTTGCCCAGAAGAAACATCCAAAATTTATTTAGATTGATTAGAATTGATAAGAGATTTTAGCAATGTGTCCAGCTGTAAGACATACAAAAGTTAATTGAATTTTTATAAACCATCTAAGACAAAAATGCAATTCAAAAGGCCATCTTTGTAATAGCACAAAAGTAAAAGGGTGCATAGGAATAAATCTAACAAATACTGCATGAGACTTTTATAGAGAAAAGTATAAAACTTTTCGAAAGACATTAAGGAAGAATTAAATAAATGAATAGATACATGAATCCAATTAGTGTATCAGAAAATTTTATAGCATGAGATGCCTGTTCTCTACGAGTTAACCTAGAGATTCAATGCAATATTGTAAAAATACCAGTAGAAATTTTTGACAAACTTGACATGATGCTTCTAAAAGTTCAAGGGAAAGCTAAATGGCCAAAAGGTTCCTAAGAAGAATCTGGTGTGGAAATTTGCTCCAGACAATTTCAGCTTACTCTGGATTTGCAGTGTTTATTTCAGTAGTGTTTATACTTGGTAGACAAATTGACTCATCAATAAAGGTCAAGGTCCTACAAACTGAACCTACATTTGTGACATTTTATTTTGCAATGGAGGTAGCATTCTAGATCAGTGGAAAATAAATGCTCACATTTTATCATGTTGCAGAAAACTGAAATTTGGTTCTTACCTCACACCATATACGTAAAACAGTGTTGGTTTATTTCTCAAAGGAAAAAAAACCTTTTGGGAGAATATATAGATGATTTTTAAAAACTGTATGATGGGTAATATTTCTTAAACAAAATACATAGGAAACAAAATATACAAGAAAAGGTGAATAAAATGGACTACATCAAATTAAGTACTTCTTTTTGATGCAAATTTACCAGGAAAGAAGTAAAAGGATAAGACATTAAACTGGAGGGTATTTTAATAATATGTAACTGACCAAGAATGAAGAGCTGTGTTATGGACATATAACACATATAGGGAAAGTGAGGACAGCTAGCTTCCAGAGCACTACTTTAGGAGCTCTAGAACCCATGAGCACACATACCATTTGAAATGTTACACCACATTTAATCAAATATTTTAAAATGCACCTAATTTTCATAGCAAATCTATTTTTCTATAAAAGTGAAAGTAATTTATTATTTAGATTTTGAAATTATTTGTCCATAAAGAATTCATCTGATTTGTGATGGAATTGTATCTCTGTCACCGATTCAGGCACTTCTGACCAATTGTATAAAGCCAGGGACTTGCTCTTCCTGCAGAGGACAGAAAGGCCAGCAAACTGGGAAGCTTATTTGCCTCAGTTTCATGCAGGATTCCTCTCCCTACTTTGGTCAAGTTAGCCCCACAAATTCTGGGATTTCAGCTAAACCATGCGGTTCTGAGTGTTGACGTGGGCACCAACTATTTTTGACTTGCCCTGTTAGTGGGCAGGACCCACCAACTGCTCACACACTAGCTAAACGCAGCAGCTGCCTCTCAGAAGAGGTGCCAAATGTGATATTTCACTGCTTTAAATAATCAGATACTTGTGAGTCACGAACGGTGCTTGGGACGCCAGCCTGTTGGGTGTTTGTTGGTGCTGAGGATTACTAAGGAGAGAACAGAGCACGATAAGTGAGATTCTACGGCAAGTATCTTTCCTTGTATTATGAGCAGATCTAAGAGAGGGGAAGGAGGGAAGGATTCCAAGGCCCCCGTTTCCCATTCTGCATCCTAGCCACAATTCTTAGAGACTTGGTTAGAACTCAGCAGTTATTTCAGCAGAGAGCAGTGGCTCATCTGTTGGGGGTTCTATAGCCTGAATTTCCCCCACTGAATGAGAGATTTGACCAGAATGACTTCCAATGTGTTTTCTAGCTAGTGTAAAAATAAATGATTTTTTTAAAAATCGCATTTGTGGAAATAGGGTGGTAAGAGGCAGAATGATTTTTCATATAGAAGAAATGGCTCTTTCAGATTAAAAGCAGCTATTGCCTCTGAAAAGGGATAGAAATACATTTAATCCTATCCCAGGAGTTCTAAAATATCAACTCCAATCTGTGTTCTCTAAACTCACTGGACTGACCTTGCAAGCAGCACCAAAATATCTGGTCATCTCAGTGGGAAGATTAATCAACTGATTATTGGGGGGTGAGGGATGGGTCTTTCCTTTTCATTTATTTTTAGAGGGCTGCATCAGCATCTTTGAATGTGTGAAATGCCCAGTCAGTATGCCATTTTCATTAGCACGATGCAAAATGCCTAAATTGCACCATTATGAACTGGTTTGAAATTTGGCAAATTAGGATCCTATTTTAGCCTTACACTTTTTAAAAAGTAAAGGAAACTTGAAGTGTATTTTGAGCCAATGTCGTTAACTTAGGGGGTGTCAGAGCTTGTGCAGTTCAAGGTAAATAAGAACTAGGTCTTACCCTTAAAAAATAGATTGTGGTTCCTTGTGATGGTTGTTCCCAGCATCCCTCATTCCTCTTGGGAGAAGGGGATGGTAAGGCCCAGTTGGAGTAAACAGGCCCCTGGGCCTGAGGACAAATTGTAGAGATAACAAACTGGGGGCCCATGGACCTGTTTTGATTGGCCTCTGTCGAATTTTTAAACTTAAAAAAAAAAAAAGTTTCTAACAGAACAGTCTGATTTTGTCACACAAAAGTTGTCTAACTCTTCTTGAAAAATCAGACAATATGGCAACACTGGGCCCAGATGTTGGGCCTTAGTGGCACCCATTACCTGAGGCAGAGTAGCCACAGCTCTCTTTAGGTGGGAGAGCACCCTTCCGTGCCTTGTTTTACCCATTGCTCCCTATCCTCTGGTTCTCCTCAGCCACTGAGGTTACGCATCTGGTCCCGTAAGATAATCAAATGTGCTGATTATGGCATAGAATCTTTTTTTTTTTAATGTTTTATTTATTTCTAGGAGAGAGAGAGACAGACAGCGCGAGCAGGGGAGGGTCAGAGAGAGAGGGAGACACAGAATCTGAAACAAGCTCCAGGCTCCGAGCTGGCAGTCAGCACAGAGCCCGACGTGGGGCTCGAACCCACAAACCGCGAGATCATGACCCAAGCGAAAGTCGGACGCTTAACCGACTAAGCCACCCAGGCGCCCCAACATAGAATCTTTATCTGTAGAGTTTCCATTCAATGGAACTCCACCACCACAGCCCGTTTTCTCATGGTGTCTGTCTTCTGGCCCCTCCCATCTCTTATCTTTAAAATTTTACTTGTCAGGGCGCCTGGGTGGCTTAGTCGGTTAAGCGTCCGACTTTCGCTTAGGTCATGATCTCGCGGTTCGTGGGTTCGAGCCCCGCATCGGGCTCTGTGCTGACTGCCAGCTCAGAGCCTGGAGCCTGTTTCAGTCTGTGACTCCCTCTCTCTCTGACCCTCCCCTGCTCACGCTGTCTCTCTCTCTCCTAGAAATAAATAAAAACATTAAAAAATTTTTTTAAATTTTACATGTCATAAAGCTCAGATGGGATCTGTAGTACCATTGCTTCTTTATCTTAATATTCTATCTGATGGCTCCTTATGTAGTTTTCTGGGATCCTGAGTATCGATAATTTCTGTTGGCCAGGACTCTTTGTTCTGTTGAATCTGTCTTTGATATATAGTAGCCCTTTTATCTGTATATCAGCATCTTCACTGGCCCTGGTTGATATGTTCATAATCTGTCACTGGCTATGTAGCTCCCTAGGTACATATTAAGTTCATTATTTGCTTTTCTGAACAGGATCAAAGCACAGACTAGTCATTTCTGTTTTCTCCAGAGCTTCCTGTACAAATGGCCTTCTGTGGAATCTTCCAGAGTGAATTCCTCTATGCTATATGGTTTTGGGGGATATATTTTAGGGGAAGTTCTTAAAGACTTTACGATTGTCTAGAGGAAGGAAGACAATCCCAACTCTCTTACCTTCTTAAATTTATCCTTGACTCGGAGTCAGCTAACTTTATCCCTATGGGTGGATTCTTAATGAGAACTGTGTAAGACACATTTCTTTTTTCAGCAGTGTCAAACTTCAGGTTTCTAAGGACCTTGGCAATGGTTTCAAGGTTTTCTGCCTTTGTACCATGTGCAATAGGGCATATATAAAATAGAAAGGGACTTACCCTTAAAACCCAAAGTAAATATTCAGATTATACTCCACTAAAATAGAAGTGATCTATTTGTATGATAAAAGTGGATAAAATTCATTTGTATGATACCTTCAATCAGAGCTTTTATTTATTTAGTGTGTTTGACAGACCGAAAGGATTCCCACATTACAGGTATAGAACCCAGTGCTGGTTTTCCATAGTGGTGACTATATTCATATGTTAGAATAGCTTTTTATTTCTATTTTTAACTGAGCTTTCTGATGTATATAAATCTTAGATTTGAGGAAAAAACCCCATATTTAGCATGACAGAATGATGTTGCTGAATGGAAAAAATTGGGAAATATTATTTAGATTTTTGTGTGATAGACCCAAATCAATAGAGATAAAATATTAACTATGTGCAAGGATTCTAACTCAGAAACTCCACTTCGAGAAGTTCATTCTAAGAAAATAATTAAGGACTTACTTATAGATTATGCCAACAGATTATTACCAGAGCATTTTTTTTGTAACTGGAAATATATTACAAAATATTGAAATAAATGTTTGAAAACACAGTATTAGCTACATTACTTACGTTACATCCATATAAGTTACCTACTAAAAATGACAATTTAGTCGAAAGGCTTAGAAACATTTTAGACATTGAGTAATACAGTTTTGGTTGAATATAAAACAGTGTAGTCACACAGTGGAATATTATGCAGCTATTAAAAGGAACAAGATCCTCTGTCAGCTGATAGGGAGTGACCTCCAGTTTGTGTTCTTAAGTGAAAAAAAATGAGGTTCAGAAGAGTAGATTTAATACAAAACCATTTGTGTATGCATATGTGCTTGTATATAATAAAATATTATACTCAAAATAGGGAACAGATATAAAAGCAAAATTTTTCTGAAAATACCTAATTAAATAATGTTGACTTTTGAAACTTACAATTTACATTTTCAAAACTAAATTGAATCAAAAGCATACAATAGGTAACTCCTACAAATTAAAAGACTGAAATGAATGAACTTAACTTCATGTCAAGGCAGTGGTATTACCCACAGAGAGAATGAAATATTTTATGGGGCTTTAGAAACAGCCTCTTGAGTATATGTATTTAGTGTAATATAGTCTAAGGACAAAAAGAGTTGCAAACACATTTTCAGGTTTATTCTATCCTCTGGTTGTTAGTCATAAAATTGGGATTATGATTTTAAAACTTTTTCATCTACTAGAAGATAATGTAAGTGTGCAGTAATTTTAATATCAGCAGCTATAATTTTTGATGTCATAGAAATGAGATACACATTACTCTAAGGCAGGTGAAGGCAGGTGAAATAACTTCCAAACAGCCTCATGTCTTCTTAACATGTGAGTCTCACTCAAACTGCTCCGTCTCTCCTAGTTGTGCTAAGTTGCCCTTGGTTCCCAAATGGCCCCCTCTGGGTTTTCTCCCTCTTTGTTTTCTGTGCACAAGCTTTACCTTTCCATTCTTTGGGAGTGTGACTGCTTCCTGCCCCAGCCCGGTCTCTCTGGCACTTCTCCAAGACCTGGCCCTCCCTTCCTCCATTTGTCTTTCTTAAAGCGAGCACTCTTTCCATGACCATGACTCTCTGGGTATGGACCATCTTCTGCAGCTATTTTCAAATAAATGAATCAAGGAATGTAAAAGGTACAAATGGGGTTTTAGAAATATTCCAGCATTTCTGATCCAATGTTAAAGTCATCGGTTAGGGCTGTTCTGGTTTTATCAATTGCCTTTTCTTTAAACAAACCCAGTAAAACACAGAAGCATAAAATAGACAAATTACAGAAGGATCCTTTTCAAGAGGGGCCTAATGTTTCAGAAAGAAGTTGGTTCAATATGTTTTTATTGGAACTTGACCAAATGCGTGCAAACTTGACTCAACCAAAGGCATTGAGGGGAAGGGTCACACACAGTTAACTTTCCAAGCTGGAATGGATTAATGGGAATAGAATATCAAAGCCTGACAAGTTACCAAGTATATTACCAGACACTTATTACACTCAAAAATCAATGTTATATGCTATTTTGAGGATAACACCAGGAGAGGAGAAGTTATGTTTCTCTTTTGGAAGGATTAAATTTACTCGGGAAATATAGAAAGCTGTGTATATAGCTTAAGTGTGTACTACATATGCTCACACATAAAACATATACTTTCTGGGAGAAAACAGAAGAAATGATTAAAAGTGGTTAAAGCAGGGGCGGCTGGGTGGCTTAGTTGTTTAAGTATCCGATTTCAGCTCAGGTCATGATCTCACAGTTCGTGGGTTCGAGCCCCACGTCAGGCTCTGTGCTGACAGCTCAGAGCCTGGAGCCTGCTTCAGATTCTGTGTCTCCCTCTCTCTGCCCACACCCGCCCCCCCAACCCTAATCACGTTGTCTCTCAAAAATAAATGTTAAAAAAAAAAGTGGTTAAAGCAGAAGAGATACTGAAAACGGGGTGAACGGAGTCAACTTATTATTCTTCCATATTATATGAAATTTTAATATGTGCATGTTTTATTCTTGTAATAATAAAGCAAATCATTAAAACTTTTATCTGTATCTATCTGGCGCCTGACATAGAGCTAAGCGGATAAGAGGTACTCAATGAATATTTGATATCTTGCTATGCATGTGAGATAACTTTTAAAATGTTAACTAGGATAATGATACAGTTTAAATTAAATCTGTACAAAATAGACTAGAGGAGAAAAGGAGTGGAAGAGGCAGATTAAATGGGAAGAGTTGCTTAGTGGCATGGTCCTGGTGACTCCTACTGTTTGGGGGAGGAGGGTTCTACACGAAACACATTTGTAAACCATTGTGTAAATATTTCCCCTGGGGCTCAGGCACCTTGTCAGGGAGAGGTGGGTCCTACAGGGAACCCCTTCTGGGAAAGAAAGCTAAACAGCAATTCACTTTAATCTCTTGCTTTGCATTCAGATGAATATGCAAAACGAACCTGCTTACAATATCGCTTGGAAACCCACGTTAAATTATTTTAAGTGGCCAGAATACAGACCAGCTCACGAGTTTATCTCTTTTTTGAATTGTGTGATTTTATTATCATTTTGAAGTGCTCTAGATTCGTGTATTCTAAGGACATGCATGAGGGATACAATGCTTCTTTGTGCTT
>JAESUZ010003125.1:0-15000 GCA_017311185.1 Proteles cristata cristata | reverse complement strand
ATTGCAGTTTACAGTTTGCTATATATTGATATTATCTACTTTATTAACTATATATTAGTCTATTTTTAGCTTTTTGAGACATAATATACAAAACTCTACATATATGTAATGTACATAACTTGATGAATTTAGACATACGCATACACTTGTGATACCATGACCACAATCAAGCCAATAAACATATCCATCATTTCCAAAAGTTGCCCTGTGTAACTTTTCCTCCCCTCAACCACTTCTTAAACCATCTTCTGCCACAAATACTCCTCACTGCACCAGCTATAATAATAAATTATAGCACCATTATCATTTGCCTTCTCTCTGTCAAGCAACATATTAAGTATTTTACCATCTTTTCATCCTTAAAAGGAGTTTATAGGTTACTGCATACATTAACCTTAATTTCATAGATGAAATCAAAGTGTATCAATTTAGTAACTGACAAGAGACCACACAGCAATCAATCTCCAATTACTCCAAACCCAGAATTTGAAGCTAGATACTTTCTCTCAAGAACCCTAGTTGTACATTACTATAAATACACTGATTTGAGGTCCTTCGAATGTACCTTACTTCCATATCAATATCAGTTTTCATATGCTCTTCCTAATAAGTCTTTACATAATTCTACTGATGCAAAAACTTCACAACTGGGCTCAAGTGCCTTGTCTTCCAAAAAGGCATTCTTTATTCCCTGTGTCTGTATTGAGGTATATGTAGATATCTACTGCAGACTCCTCCACCAGCCTGTAATTGTCCTGAGATTAGGAGTGCTAAACTTTTGTCTCCTTATTATATGGCAAATTATCTCTAAATATTTACTGCATTAATTTAGTAAATGATTGTAAAGCTTTTATAGAATCATGTTAATTCATTTGCCCCTCACACTTATTAACTGTCTTCTTATGTGCTTTCCAACACACCGTTCAGTCCTTCTTCCATACATACAACTAGATGATCCTTATAAACCATAAGTCAAATAATATCTTTCCATTGCTGAAAAATCTGCTATGGTTTACAATGACTCACTTGATCTTTCAAGAGTTAAAGCCAGCAGCCTCTACCACTCTCTGACCTTCTTATTCTTCCCACCTCTTAGTATCTTCAAGACATCCTATTAGCCTCAAGACATCCCACTCTCTGTTTTCTGGATATGCCACGCTTATCTACTTTGCAACAACTGCAAAATAAGTTTTAATGTGAAATATGAGAATTATGCATGAGAAGTAATTGGAATAGGACAAGTGAGGATATCAGAGGTAGAATATATTAAAAATTTGTAATGTATAATGGTTAGATTTTAAGTCACCTATTGATATGGAGAAGACAGTATTAAAATCAATGGTTTATTTGCATTGAGTGACTAAATTGATAGCATTAATGCTAAGTCTTACAGAATTTTGAGAAATAAACCACATTTAAAGGGTAGAGTTTTGGGGATGATACTATTTTAGAACTATTGTGTTTTAAGTGTCTATGGAGCATCCTATTAGAGACAGACAATCTGGACTTGGCTATAGCTTTCTGGAACTAAGAAGAAATAGTAAAGTGGAGGTGATTTTGAAGCTATTGAATGGATTAGATTGCCCCCAAAATAATTAATGTAAGCGTGAAGTTAACGACAGACCTAGAAGAAGTAATAGGAACCAGAAAATAAGTGCAATATCCCTTTTGAGATATCTGCTGCAATGGTGGTAGGCATGGTCACACACTCCAAAAGTCAAGTACAAGCAGTGTTCAGAATGGGCAAGAGATAAGACCAGAACAGATGCCCCCAGACTATGTGTTATACCCAGATCGCAGTATCCTCACCGACCAGAGACCACCAGGGAGACCGAGTCACGCATACAAAGACAAAGGGCTTTATTACAGGCTTAAGCTCGTGCTCACAGACTTCACCAGCGTATGAGTCCATGCTGAGAGCCTCGAACAAGGGCAGAGTAGGGTTTTTATGGGGTTTGAGACGGGGGAGTTACAGAAGTTGTGACATGGGAACAGTGATCCAATCATAATAATTCAACATCATTGACAGCGGGTTTAACCATACACATTGTCTAGAGTATTCGTTACTTTTGGGGGGATCCAATTATAACATTTAGAGTACTTTTAAATTCAACCAATCACAGAGCGAGCCTAGGGTCTTGTTTGGCGACTAACAGGTTAACTTTAACATTAGGTAACAGGGTCCTATCTATAGTTTCTATCTCCAGGCCACAACCTCAGTAATGTGGAGGGTGGTCCCTGGACTTTCCTGATTGGGTGCTGCAAGGGTGATTTCTCCTCCCTTGGGCAATGTGTAACTGCCTGATAGTTTCGGGAAAGCTGAAACTCAGGCCTTCTAGTTCAGAGGGGAAACTTAAAGCCTGTCATGGAGTCAGTTTGGTTTAGACGTTTAGACTTGTGGCCTTACATATGAATGCACAATACTGCTCTCCTTTGTGCCCCACTTCATGATTTTCAGTCTATAAGAACAACGGATCCTGAAATACAGGCAGGGTATGTGACAGCCACTTCTCTCCATCTGCTATGCAGAAGCCCTGCCTTCTATCTCAATGCAATTCCACAATTCTGTGTGCCAAACAGAAAACAATGTAGTCACATTTGGCCTTTGTGTAGGAATATCTCCTCTGGCTCCAACATTCTTTCTGTGTGATAAGTTGATTTTCAACATGTCTTTTTCAGGTACCAGTGAACTTAAAAGATATTTGTCACTAAGCTAATGTGTATAATATTGGACATCTGTGTATAGTCCCTCTTGAAGAAGCCACAGTTTGTAAGATTTTACAAATTACTTTTACTGTGTTATTGTGCAATTAGGGATGGGGATGACAGGAAATATAGAATCATGAAAATGCAGCATTTTTTCTTTTTCAGGCAAAGAATAAATTTAAAAGAGGTTAACAATCATTAATACTAAAAATACACAGGTAACTCTAGCTCTCCAAAGCTTAAACATATAGTCAAAATGAAGATCAACTTTTAATTTTTTAAAGAAACGTTGCATTTGGGGCACCTGGGTGGCTCAGTTGATTAAGCATCAACTTCAGTCCAGGTCATGGTCTCATGGTTCATGCGTTTGAGCCCCTCATCTGGTTTTCTGCTGACAATGCAGAGCCTACTTCGCATCCTCTGACTCCCTTTTTCTCTATCCCTCTCCTGTTGGTTCTCTCTACTTCTCAAAATAAATATATAAATAAAACTTAAAAAAAGATTTATTTATTTGGAGAGAAAGAGAGCAAGCAGGAGAGAGACAGCAACAGAGAAAATCCCTAGCAGGCTCCATGCTCAGTGCAGAGGCCAATGTGGGGCTTGAATCCATGACCCTGGGATCATGACCTGAGCCAAAATCAAGAGTCCAATATTCAGCCGACTAAGCCATCGAGGCACCCCAAAATAAAGATCATTTTGAGAGGAAATATATTATTGTATTTCTCTGTGTTAGAATAACTTTGGCCAAAAAATAAAAATTAAAATAAAATAAAATAAAATAAATAATAAAATAAAATAAATAGACTAGACTAGACTAGACTAGACTAGAATAGAATAGAATGTCCATTATCATTCCTAGCAATTATGTTACAAAGTTGGTTTTAAGGCTTCTAACTTCAAGTTGAAGAAAAAAAATGCAAAAATACCTTTATTAAGAATGACAAAAATATATTCATTTCAATCAGCTATTTGAAATAAAAGCAGAAATATGTATTATCTGGATACAATATTCATAGTCAATTATAGAAGTAAAATCCCCCCTTACTAAACTGGACTGAATTATTTGAAAGGTTAGCCATATTAACTAATTAATATTTAGTCTATTATCACTGTGACCAACACTGATGTGTAAGTAGCTTAATTTATGAATAACTGCTGCTGTTTCTTGAGAGTAGTTGAACACTCAAAGTGACTAACCAGTACCTTCGCTAGTTAGTGTTTTTATTTTTATTATTCTTTTAAATGTTCACCCAGTTATTTTTGAGAGAGACAGTACACAAGTGGGGAAGGGCAAAGAGAGAGGGAGACACAGAATCCGAAGCAGTTTCCCAGCTCTGAGCTGTCAGCACAGAGCCCAATATGGGCTCAAACCAATGAACCATGAGATCATGACCTGAGCCAAAGTTGGACACTCAACCAACTGGGCCACCCAGGTGCCCCTAGGTAGTATTTTTAAAGTGCTTCTTGTGAGTCAGGGCTCAGATGTTGGTTTCACCTGTGGGATGCAAGAATATACAGCCACTTGGCCTTTGAACTCCATAGAGGATGAAAACCAATGTTGAGAATACAGATGACATTTAGCTGTAACTTGTAGGTCTTCTTTAACAGATACAGTATTTGATTCATAATGAATCCAGCATTGCATACTGAGAGGAACTGCATCTAGCAATGAAATTTGAAACAAATCTTTGGGCCATATCAGGGTACATATTCCTGAATTCCTGAAATATATCCTTGCTTGCTCATCACTTGATATAAAACCTGGAATGGTGAAAAATGTGATTTATAGAAGTGAAGTTCAATTATATTATAGTACACCCAAATAAATGATAAGAAAACTTCAGGAAAAGAAATATAAGTAAGGATAATGTTAATACATTTTTAATTTAAGCATTTTATTTAATTTAAGCAATGAAACTCATTAAGTTTCAATGGAAATACATTAAAAATTCACATGTCATTTTCCTTCTGATATTGGAAATATGAATTCAAATACACAAATGTTCATGAACAAGATGTACAAAAATCTTCATGGCACTGAATGATTCACAAGTTGGTTCTATGTTAGAAATAACATGAAAACTAGCTCCCTTATAGTGTAGGTTCTTTTCCATATGAAAATGTGACTCAGTGTTCTCCAAAAATTTAAAAATTATTTAAAAAATCCTTCAAGATTTAAAGGAGAGTGGCATGGTAATAACATCAACTACAACTGAAAAATTAAAGTGTCAGTCCAAGAACAGACTATAATAAAACATGTATTATTCTTTGTGTGTAGATCAGCAATTTCTAAATCTGGATTGAAACCATATGAAAGGCTCTGACAAACAGGAGCAGAAAGAGATTAGTTTAATTAGTTTAATGTAGCCAAAAAGTGTTAAAATAATAGTAATTGCTGTTATTAATTTCTTAGACTATCACAGTGATTATTGAATTAAGAAATCACTCTTATTTTTCAAACTATCCATTTCTAAGGAGAGAGAAAATTTATATGAGGCAAAAACAACTGCAAGTTTCATATTCAGTGATAGGGAAAAGACACCAGGATCCAGGACAGAACTCCCAATAAAATCCACAAAAGTAGAACAACACCAAGACATACTGTAATTTCAGACAGAATATACAGTGATAGAGGGAAAATGTTAAACAAAAAAAAAATAAACAAAAAAACCCCAAAACCCAGCAAGTCAGGGGTGCCTGGGTGACTCCAGTCAGTAGAGCATCCGACTCTAGATTTTGGCTCAGGTCATGATCCCACTGCTGACTGGCCTCACTCTTCTGGGTGGGCTGCTTGAACAGCACGGGGTGTGAAATTGCCCTGTTCAGGGATAGGAGATTGCGTAGCGCCATTTCCCTCCAACACCAACACCCTGGGACTTCAGGAAGCAGCACAGTCACCGCCTGTGGAGGCAGGACTCACATACATCCCACGCTGCCCGTCTGTGCCTGGCAACTCCCTGTTTACTGGGGTGGGAAACAGGCATTCAAGTACAATAGGCACAGAGGACTTCCGTCAGAATCAACAAGAACAGATCAACATTACGACGTATCATAGGGAAATTCGCAAAATACAACGATAAGAGATAATTCTGGCAGCGAGCAGATAAGGTGGCAGAGCAGCAGGCAGACCCTGAACTTGTCCCATCCCTGAATGGCAGCTAGATCAGCACCAAACCATGGAAAACACCTGGGAAATTGCTCTGAGGATTAACGCAACAATCGGCAAAGCTTGAGCTGCAGAACTTGGCAGGCATGTGGCTCAAAGAAGTCAACCGGGGTAGAGAAAAGCCACGGAGGGCAAGGAGCCGAATGTGCAGAGAGAGGACAGAGAGAGAAAGAGCAAGGGGGAGAGCGCAGCCCATCGGGACCCTGCAAGAAATGCACTCTCCCCGAGAGTAGCCGGAGAGACAGAGAGAGACAGAAAGAGTGAAAACACCCCAAGGGGACTGGACAAGAAATCGGTCTCCCATCACCACCGACGGGGAGAAAGGAAAGGGTTTCAATGCCACAGGATTGTGATTGTGTAAACAGGGGAGCACGACTCTGGAGTTTCAGAGCTCAGTACCCGGCGGTGCTCTGGTGAGAAAGCAGGGAGAACCCCTAGGAACAGGCAGCCTGCTCTGAGGGGTCCCTGTGCCATAAAGGGAGAAGTGCCGTCCCTGACTGGGGAGGACTTTGGTAGAGGCCATATGGCCTCCCCACGGGGAACGATCCCTCAGGCCCAGGCAGCTGCCACATCTGCTGGTATTGAGACAAAGACCGCAGGGTGTGGTGACACCAGTGACACCTGCTGTGATTTGCCATAAGCTCTGAACCTCTGAGGCTGTGAATTCAGATGACGCTTTTCTGGGGCGTCGCAACCCGTCCTTTGCACCCTGAGACTTCCCCTCCCTCAGAAAGAGGAGTTCAGTTGTCTTTTCCACAGTCCCCAAACCCTGCCATTCCGAATGCAGGGGTGTTACTAGAATGACTAAAGGGATCACCAGAGTCCTCTTTGGGTGAAAATAATTGTGTGCCCCCCCCATTTTCGCCTGAAAGAAGGTAGCGTCTACCATGAGCAGACATTTAAGGGTGTCTTAGTGTGAAGAAGCTGATAGACGCACTACTTGGGTCCCTCCTCTACTTGCATGCGGGTGACCAGGCAACCGTGGCGCCCTGGAGCCAAGATAGGGCCCGCACAGTGGCAGCAGCCCAAATGGTCCCTCAGGTACCTGCCACCTGGCCTCCCGTCGTCCCTGTGCCCCTGATCATGCACCGTGCACCAGCGTGACCCGGGTTCCCCTGTCTACCGTGTGCGCGGGACCGGGCTCTACCATCACCCAAGTGCACCATGATCCCCTGCTCCAGCGGACTCGGGCTCCCCAGTCACCCAGGTGCGTGTGGTCCCAGATTCCCCCATCACCCAAGTGCGCGTGATCTCGTGCTCCCCCTTGACCCAAGTGCATGCGACCTGGGCTACCCCGTCACCCAAGTGCGCGTGACCCTGGCTCCCATCACCCAAGGTCGATTGACCCAGGCTCCATGTCACCCAAGTGCGCATGACACGGACTCCTATCAGCCAGGTGCGAGTGACCCGGGCTCCGCGTCTCCCAAGTGTGTGTGTTCCCGGCTCCCCAGTCCTCCAAAGGCCCGTGACCTGGGCTCCGCCACCCCGAAGTGCGCGCGACCTGGGCTCCCGGTGAGCCAGTGCGCGCCCCCGGGCTCCCCAGTCACTCAAGTGTGGGTGATCCCAGGCTTCCCCGTCACCCATGTGCGCGTGACCCCTGTTTCTCCGTGACCACGTGCGCGTGCCTCGGGCTCCCTGTCACCCATAGTGCGTGTGGTCCCAGGTTCCCCGTCCCCCAAGTGCACGCGACCCGGGCTCCGTAGTCACCTGAGTGCGCGCGCCCAAGGCTCCCCTGCCACTGAAGTGCGCGTGTTCCCGGGCTCCCCCTTTCCCAAGTGGACGTGATCCCAGGCTCCGCGGTCACCCACGTGCGCGTGATCCCAGGTGTCCGCATCACGGCAGTGTGCCCTGCTCGCGGGCTGTCGTGCGGGGGCGGCACGAACGCGCCCCCGTGCGGCTGGAGGCCGCGGCGGCCCGGGTCTTGCCAGGCGTCTCCGCAGACCGCGCAGGCGCCCTGTCTTTTGGGGACGACGCCGATGCGCTGGTCCCTCCCTGAAGCGCCCCTGCACCCGATTCTGCACGCGACCCCTCCACACTGTGCCCGTGGGAGCCCCTGGGTCACCTCAGTCCCGCGTCTCCGGGGCACCGCGGCTGCTCCCTGCCCTCCAGGCCCCCGCCGCCCGGGACGGTCTCTGCTTCAGCGCTGAGAGCATTGTGTGTGCCAGGGCTGCCCCGACGCCCTGCCGCTCCCGCGGTGGGTAGAGCGCAAGGTCCCCTGGTGCGGCGGGACTCGCCCCTGCGGCGACCCACAGGGGCAAGGAAAGCTACCAAGGAGACGTCCTCATCCGGGTCACGAGAGGGGCCGCGGGGAGAAAGCAAGCCGCGGGGGCAGGAGAGTGATTCGGGATAGGGCGCCCTGTGTGTCTCCCTGAGGGCCACGTCGCTTGGCAGTTGAGACCTGCGAATGCGACTGAGAGTTCTGCCCCAGAAAGAGCACCATTTGAAAGGAGATCGGAGTGAAGTGCGGAACGGAGGATATCGAGAAAGGAGATCGTGAAAAGGCCCTGTGGCACGAGTGGGTTGGGAGTGTGAGAGAGGCCAGCGTTCCTGAGGGTCGGCAGTGAACAGAGAAGGACGTGAGTGCAGTCTGTACTGACAGGCAAGGCCCACTGGGGAAGAGAGTTGGGGATCTGGAGAGTGTCGTCAAGGGCACTCACTGGCTGCACACACAGATGAAAAGGCCGTCGCCCTTTCTGTCGTGCATCTCTGCTGCCCACATAACCACCTGGAGCCAGGCACACACATGGCGCGGGTGTGGAAGCTAGCCGAATCGAAGAAGAGTTCAGCTCTCTGTTCCAAGTCCCCCCGGCCATTGTGAAAGCAGGTGTGTTCCTGGAATGACTAGACGGATCTCCACGAGATCAAGAGTTGGTTGCTTAACCCACTGAACCACCCAGGCTGAGCCGCCCACGTGTCCCTTAGGATTGGTTTCATGTGAGCCACTCTGGCATGGGCGAATGCATAGAGGCAGGAAGTGGGTTAGTGGCATCTGGGGGGAGGGGTCAGGAGGTGGCTGCTCACCGCTTTCAGGTTTCTTCTAGGTGCAGACAAGTGTTCTGATGCGGCGCGATGGTTGCACAGTTTTGTGAATATACTAAAAGCCTATTCACTTGTATATTTACATGGGTGTGGTTTGTGGTATTTGAAGTCTGTCTCAGGAAAGCAGTTACAGGAAGCTAGGCATGGGATGAAGAGATGAGAAATCGTACGTGACAACAGTAACCCATCGTTCTTGTTTGGATAAAGGAAGTCCAGAAAAGGGCCTGGATCTTTAGATCCACCGATCGGGGTCGTGCGAGGTCTGCAGCGCTCACACTCGTTCCTGTTCCCTCGGTGAATGTGGCCCCTGTCTTTGCAGAGGCGGTGCTGGCTGACGGATGGGTCTCCCGTTCACCAGATCGGAATCCGTGCAGCCACAGGGCCAGATGCGGTCTGGCCCGGTCCCAGAGACGGTCCTAGAGCCATGGGCAGCATACGCCACAGGCACGGCGCTCCTAGCCGACTTCTGGGGACTCGCTCTGCCTGTGGGGAGGCTCATGGCATGTGGGTCCTTGTTGCAGATTGAAGAAGCAAGGAAAGCTGTGGCATTGGACAAGTTAGTGTCCGGGGACGAGATCGGCGGCATCAGCGACATTAGTCTCTCAGGGTTTCGACAGGAGGCGATTTTCCGGACGAAAGGCTCTCATAAAACCCTGAAGCTAGTGGTGAAAAGGTAAGACCCACACTTCATGCCGTGTTTACACAACAGAAGTGGGTATAAAAGCAAAGGGTGAAGCCACGTCTGCTGATCTCTATCACTGCAAGCAAATCCCACTCTTGACCTAAGTTGTGTGTTTGTGTGATAGTGAGTGAGTGTGTGTGTGTGTGTGTGTGTGTGTGTGTGTGTGTGTGTCTGGGTTCACGTGCGTGCACGTCCGTAAACGTAAAACTCCATTTCTTGGCCGCGGATGATCCAGCATCGAAAACTTAAAAGATACCTTCTTCTATCACTGTGAGTTGTATATTTGTTATGTTAAGTGAATGTGAATGCTCTTTTTTTTTTAAATTAAACTCAAATTAGTTAACATACACTGTAGTCTTGTCTTCAGGAATAGAACCCAGGGATTCATCACTTACGTACAACACCCAGTGCTCCCCAACAAGGGTCCTCCTTAGCGTGCATCACCCATTTCCTCTCGTCCCCATCCATCCTCAGTTTGTTCTCTGTATTTAAGAGCCTCTTATGGTTTCCCTCCCTTTCTATTTTTATCTTATTTTTCCTTCTTTTCCCCTCTGTCCGTCTGTTGTGTGTTTTTTTTAATGTTTTTTTTAAATTTATTTCTAGGAGAGAGAGAGAGACAGCATGAGCAGGAGAGGGTCAGAGAGAGAGGGAGTCACAGACTGAAACGGGCTCCAGGCTCTGAGCTGGCAGTCAGCACAGAGCCCTATTAAATTCCACTCAGGAGCGCTATCATATGACATTTGTCATTCTCTGATGGACGTATTTTGCTTAGCATAATACCTTCTAGTTCCGTCCACACTGCCGCAAATGGCAAGATTTTCTTCTTTTTCTTCACTGAGTAATATTCCATTGTATACGTACACCATATCATTGTTATCCATCCATCAGTTGATGGACACTTGGGCTCCTTCCATACTTTGGCTATGGTTGATATTACTCCTATAAACATTGGGGTGCATGCGTCCCTTTGAAAGTGTACCCCAGTATCCTTTGGATAAATACATAGTAGTGCAATTGCTGGGTGGTAGGGACCTTTTATGTTTTTCTAAAATGGTATATGTTTTCATTTATTTCAGAGAGAGCGACAGCGAAGCCCATACAGCTGCGCTCATGGGACTGCACTTCGTTCACGTGATACCTGCCCCACGTGACCGGGAAGCCCATCCGCTGCGCTCATGTGACTACCCGTGCTCGTGTGAAGTCCGGCCCACCTGACCTCACGGGTCATCACTGCTGCGCTCACGTGACTGCCCCCCTTCACGTGGCCCCCGGCGTCCGTGTCAGCTAGGCCCCTACTGCTGCGCTCATGTGACGGCCGCTTTCATGAGACGCCGGGTCCAAGGGACCGCGAAGCCCGTTCTGCTGCGCACATGTCACTGCCCCGCGTTCGTGTGAGGCCGGGCCTACGTGAAAGCTACGCCTATCGCTGCTGTGCTCATGTGACCTCAGTGGTCACTTGAGGCCCGGCCCACGTGACCGCGCACCCATACTGCTGCCTCATGTGACTGCCCCGCGCTCATGTGATGACCGGCCCACCTGACGGCACTGGCCATCATTGCTGTGCTCATGTGACTGCGCCGCTTTCATGGGACGCCTGGCCCACGTGACCGCCACTCCCATCACTGCTGCGCTCCTTTGAATTCCGCGGTCACGCCGGGACCTCGTGATCGTGAAACGCATACTGCTGCCTCATGGGACTGCCCCGCGTTCCTGGGACCCCCGGCCCAGCTGATAGCGAAGCCCACAGTCCTGCGCTCATGTGACTGCCGCATCCATGTGGCGACCGGCCCACCTGACCCTACAGGCCATCCCTGCTGCGCTCATGGGACTGCCCTGCTTTCATGGCACTCCCGCCCCACGTGACTGCGAAGCCTATAGTGCCGCGCTCATGTGACTGCCCCGCGTTCATGTGACACCTGCCCCATGGGACCGCGATGGCCATCATGTGGCGGTCATGTGACTGTCGCGTTCATGTGATGCCTGAGCCACGTGACCGCGAAGCCCATACTGCAGCGCTCATGTGACTGCCCCGCGTTCATGTGACGCCAGTCCCACGAGACCGCGAAGGCCATCATCGTGGCGGTCATGTGACTGTCGCGTTCATGTGATGCCCAGCGCACGTGACCGTGAGGCCCATACTGCTGCGCTCATGTGACTTCCGTGGTCACGTGAAACCCGGCCCACGTGTTAGCGAAGAGCGTACGGCTGCATTCCTATGACTGCCCCACGTTCATGTGTCGACGAGGCCAACTGACCGACCCGCCATCACTGCTGCACTCATGTGACTGCCTCTCTTTCATGTGACGCCTGGCCCACGTGAACGCAACGCCCATCACTGCTGTGCTCATGTGAGATCCGCGGTCACGGGAGGCCCGGCCCACGTGACCACGAGGCCCATACAGCTGCGTCCAACTGACTGGCCCGCGTTCATGTGACGCCTGGCCCACGTGACCGCTGTCCCCATCCCTGCTGCACTCATGTGACTGCCCCGCGTTCATGTGACACCCAATGCACGTGACCACGAAGTCCATACTGCTGCACTCATTTGACTGCCGCGGTCATGTGACGCCCGGCCCACGTGATCGCACAGGCCATCGCTGCTGCACTCATGTGACTGCCCCGCGTTCACTTGACCCATGGCCCATGTGATCGCGAGACCCATACTGCTGTGCTCATGTGACGGCCCCGCGTTCATGTGACAGCCAATGCACGTGACCACGAAGTCCATACTGCTGCCCTCATGTGACTGCCGCGGTCATGTGACGCCCGGCCCACGTGATCGCACAGGCCATCGCTGCTGCACTCATGTGACTGCCCCGCGTTCACGTGACCCATGGCCCATGTGACCGCGAGGCCCATACTGCTGCGCTCATGTGATGGCCCCTCATTAACGTGACACCCGGCCCACGTGACCGCAACGGCCCTCACTGTTGCATTCATGTGAATTCCGCGGTCACGTGACGCCCGGCCCACTTAATGGTCAAACCCATACTGCTGCGCTAATGTGAGTGCCCCGCTTTCATGGGACGGCTGGCCCACGTGAACTCTACGCCCATAACTGCTGTGCTCATGTGACGGCCCCGCGTTCATGTGATCCGTGATCCCGGCTCCACGTGACCGGGAAACCCATACAGCAGCGGTCATGTGACTGGCCCGCGTTCATGTGATGACCAGCCCACTTGACAGCGCAGGTCATCACTACTGTGCTCATGTGACTGTCCCGCCTTCACGTGACCCCAAGCCCATGTGACCGCGAGGCCCATACCGCTGCGCTCGTGTGACTGCCGCGTTCAAGTGACACCCCATGCACGTGACCGTTAAGTCCATACTGCTGCGCTCATCTGACTGTGCCGCTTTCATGGGACGCCTGGCCCACGAGACCGCTACTCCCATCACTGCTGTGCCCATGTGACTTCCGCGTTCAAGTGACACCTCATGCAGGTGACCGTTACCTCCATACTGCTGCACTCATCTGACTGCGCCGCTTTCATGGGACGCCTGGCCCACGAGACCGCTACTCCCATTACTGCTGCGCTCCTTTGAATTCCGCGGTCACGCCCTGACCTCGAGATTTTGAAACGCATACTGCTGCGCCCTTGTGACTGGTGCGTTCGCTTGACGCCCGGCCCTCGTGACCGCTCATGGGACTGCCGCGTTCATGGGACACCCGGCCCACGTGATCGCAAAACCCATACTGCTGCGCTCACGTGACCGCCCCGATTTCATGGGACGCCTAGCCCACGGGAACGCTACCCGCATCACTGCTGTGCCCATGTGACTCCCGCGGTCACGTGGGCCGGGATTCCTTGTTTCTCTTGACAGCTCGGGCTGTTCACCTTGTCCTCCTCCCTGTCAGACTTTTCCCTGGACACTCTGTTGGCCGCCTCCCCCTCGTCACCCAGTCGTGTCTTCCCTTTGTATATCTCATCGGCCTGGCTCTGGCCATGGCCTGCCTTGGTCCCTTGTGCCGACCACATCTGTCTTTCTTTGTTGCAGGGTCTCGTGACCAGCTCTTCTCTTACGGAGGCCGCAAGGAGTGTGTTCGAATCGTCAGAGCCGCCCAGGTGCTCCTAATGAGACCGGAGCCCGTGACGTGGGGAGGGGTTTCTTTCGTTAGTGTTTGGGGGGCACTGTTTGATCTTCGCTCTCGCCTTTTGATCTTGGTTGTCAGCCATGAGGGGAAAACAAGAGTTTTCTCTTTCACAATTGAGATTTTGTTGATTCGTACACAGATGTTTCATTTTGTGCAGTTGTTTTTTGTTTTTTTTTTTAAATAAAGTTGACTTATTTATTTTGAGGGAGAGAGAGTGCCCGCGCAGGGGAGGGAGAGAGAATCCCAAGCAGGCTCCACACTATCAGCACACAGCCAGACACGGGGCTCGAAATCATGAGCAGCAAGATCATGACCTGAGCTGAAATCAAGAGTCAGACACTTAACCAACTGAGCCCCTCAGACGCCCCTCATTTTTGCAGTTTTTAACACAGATACCAAAGACCTGAAAAGATGCGGTCTGTGATCTTATCTCAATTGTTATTTTGGTCACTTTCGAGCTTCAAATGGGGAGGCAGGGTTTCCTTAAGAAGCTGTCAAATACCAGTATCTGTGTGTTGATAATCTTTTCAATCACACCAGTCCGAAGCATGACGTGTTCAGTCGTTGAGGTTTCCTAGGCACACCCACACAGTCTTTAGGGAAACTGGGCCAGTGTGCTCAGGAGCTGAGAGAGCCAAGATCAAGGAACGGTTTGCCTCAGGAAATGTAGTGGGTAGAGGTAACTGTCGATGATTGAGACCCATTAAATACACGACCATGTCTCCAAATTGCCATGCTTTGTACTGTCGCCTGTGAAAACTGCTCCCCTCCTGTGGGATGTCAAGGTGACACCCCGCCCCCCCCCCCAGAGCCTGTGGGGTTCCATAGACATACTCTTTTCGGGTTGTACCTAAAAATATAAATATGAAAAATATAAATATAAATGTACCAGATATAGAAATATTCCCAGAGCTGGTAAAAAGCTTACATTTCCGAATCGCAGTGAAAACCCCATCTGGGTTCTATAAAGACACAGGCCCACCAGTAACGTGGCAGGGACCTTTGACTGGGCATCCTTCACCTCTGCCTCTCGAGAGGCCAGACTCTCCTGGGGCTTTTGTTTCTCTGTTTCCTCAGGTAGATCTGTAGTTTCTTGGTCAGTCCCTTCTGCCTCTTTTCCCATTTGTTTGCACTTATTGTTTGAAGAGGGTTTGCTTCATTTCCACATTTGCTGGTGCAGGTTTCAGCACCTTGCAACTTGCGTTTCTCCCCTGGGGCTCCCTCCCCACCCTCCACCCGGGATGACCCTTCTGTCAGGCACCTTGGCTGTGGAGAGAGTGCCAGTCCGTGCTGAGATGCCAGAGAGAAAGAGCC